>JBBPBX010046694.1:0-26485 GCA_038048925.1 Garcialebias charrua | reverse complement strand
TTTCTTTCCTCCTTAAACTCCTCCTTATGTTTATTTTCATCATGGTAAACTTTAAGTAATGTGCCAACAGAAAGGTCCAACTGTCTGTTTGTTTTAATTTGAATTCTTGTCAACGTAGTTATTAAATCAGAGCTAATATCGATACAAATGTTTAATGTAATTTTTGTGATAGTTTCAATAAAAGGTCTATTTTTTGGTAGACCAACATAAATTGAAGTCTAAGCGTGAAATTACATTACTGGCTAATCACATCGTTAGATTTGTTGATTTAATCTGAAAAAGTTGAGACCCCGTTTAACTGATGGTAAGTTTGAGACAGTCTAAAACCTGCTCAAATCTATCATCTAATCTATAGGTAAGTCAGTAAACTGACCTCGTTTGTGTTTAATTACACAAACGGCTTATAGATTCCTTTACATATTGGTGGCCGCGTACGGTCTTCTGAAAGATTAAATTGATAAGTTGTTTTTGTAGCCTAAGTGCTCATAACGTGTTGGCTTAGTTTTGCATCCTGGTTTTGGGCTTGTAAGAATAGTTCTGGCTGGTGGAGTGTCCGGGAGTTGCTGATCGTGGCATTGTCTGGATTATTTGCCGATGGAATTATTTTATATTTCACATTTCGACGTCTGTTTGAAGCTGCTGAGTGATAAATGTTTTGTCTGTGCTTGTGAGACGTTTCATTACGTGTCACGAGGCTGCATGCATTTTTCATTGTGGTGACCGCCGTGTCACGATCCTGCTTCATTCTATTACATCTGTGATTTATTGTTGAAGGTCTGTTTCACACATATGCTGCTCCATTAAGTGCCTTTTTCTGTTACAACGTGTGTTGCCGAGGTTCGGGAAAACCCACTCCGCTTGGACCGGATGTATTCCGGTTCCGTTTGACGTAAAGTCCGCTGTTGTACACAGTAGCGCTGCCTTCTTTGGAGGGCGTGGAAGTTAGCTTGGATGTGTTGTGCTCGTTAACAGAATTTTCTGCGGTGTAAAAATACGTTTATTTTGTGAGAGAAAGGTCTAGAACCTTGGGTCGAGCTATAATGCTAAACGGTAACGAGACAAGATGGCTGCTTAAAACGTTGTGATTGGTCCATTGTGTGTTGTGTTCAAGAACGTTGGTTTCTGTAGACTCTGGTTGTCAGATTCATTTTTGCACGCATTTCTGACGGTTTATTTGTGTTGTTTCAGTTCTATGCACGTGGTATCGTCGAAGACTGGCTTTACCGCGGTGTTTTGCGATATTTATGACTGTTTTAGAACGTTAAAAAGTCCGTTCCTCGCTAGAGTTCAAAAGACCGTAGGTCCGTGAACGCACCGCTCGAACGGCACGTCGCGCGTGGGCGGCGTTAGGTTTGGAAGACACAATTTCCCATGAACACTTGGGTTTTAGGACTACAGTTCTGTCTTCACTGTGATTGGTCAATTACGCTGTATGTGTTGACGCATGTGCACTGGGTGAAGCCCGCTCCTCGTCAATTTTCACTTCAGCTGCTTGTCCCAGACGAGTTTCCGTGCTTGTTTGTCCATTACTGTCATTAAAAAGACTGTTTAAACGCGGTGTTTTTGAGATTGTAATGGGTGGATTGAGTCGGTTGCTCTGACACTGCCGATCGCCATGTGACCAGGTCACGTGACACCGATTTTGCCGGTTTTATGAGGACCGACCTTATTTCTTTTAAACGCAGTTTAAAAGGTTTCACAGTTCAACCGATTTTGCTCACATGATTTCGTTTTTGTGAGCCTGGGTTCTAGAGCTTATCACGTTACGCTTTAGATCTGTCTGATTGATGTCTGTGTGGGCTGAAAGCTACGGCTGCGCGCACTGGTGATAACAGCGCCTCTATAGCGGTCAGATAGAGAAATTACAGTCGCTGTGATAAACTCACTTCCAACGCTGTGCCCCCTGCTGGTTACATTAGAAGACGCAGTCTTCCTGTAATGTGTACATGTTAAATGTTCCTGTTTTAAACGGGAAACATTTTGAGAATATTGTACTCACAGCACACTTTAGGTTGATTTTCACATATAATCAAATGTTGATGGCAGAACAGTTACACAGATTTAATACAGACATGTATGTTTTTAGATAAAACTTAACAGTTTATCATTAATTCTGTGCAAAACTGGCTCTCTGTCCCTGTTTTGTTTTAAACTGCAAGTTTAAAATAACACACATGAGGCGTCCTTTGTTTTGGTTTTCACAAAAATATCACAACGACAGCCGTTTTTGTTTGACCTTGTCACACGTCGACATATTACTAAACATCACTGATTTTTATTTCATTTAACATCTTGGATGTTTTCTGAGCAGCTCATACACTTTGCATATTTGCAAGCTGCGAAATGAGACCCGCTTTACTTGATTTTTCACAGAACATCAGTACAAAGATGGACGTTCGATCAGGTGAACCACCTGAGGGGGCCTCTTGTTCTGTGTATCCTAGATGGATGGATGGGGGCCTTGGGATTCCTGCCCGTGCTTCCTGCAAAGTGGGGGAATCTGCTTCATCGTATGCTAATTACTTAGCTGCTAGGAACGTCCGTCAGGATAAGTGGGAAAATCCCCTGTCATTCTACGACAGGCTAATCTCGGTCTACTCCGGGGGAAAAACTGTCCCTGGATTAGAGGAAAATATGGAGTTTAAACGTCTTTTCATTATGAATCTTATGCCTTTTCAAATGAAATGTGTTCATTTCAAGGTTGATTGCAAAAAAGATTCTATGGAAGTGATAAGACAATATGCTACGTCAGTTTTTGAGGCCGAAATACAACCTAGGATACCATCAGAGGTTTGTACAGGTCAAAAGGTCACATCCCACTCGCAGGAAGTAGTAGAGGTTCCCTCTCCTTCAAAGTGCGAGAGGTCACAGGTTTTTCATAATAACATACAACAGCATGGTGCTACGAGCTGTAGGAGTTCTTCTGCCCCTGCCCCTCAGGTTGAAAACCCTGAGATGAGCAGAGAACCACACAAGGTAGGTGTTCGCTCTCTAGATGAACCAAGATGGTTCAGATCGAACCAAAAGGGTTCTCACCTAGGTCTCACAGTGGGTGAACTTTGAGAGAAGTTGATGTCTAGGAACCGTGACCCTTTGAAAAATGGTCTGTCCCGACATGTACCCCCGGGAAGCGGCCCTACTGCCCCTGCCCCTCGAGCTGCACAGCTCGAGACATGCAATGAGTCACACATGCTCCAGATTATGGAAACGGCACCTCTGCGCGAGGACGTGACTTAAGATGTGGTTTGTTTGTCAAATGATTTGAATGTTACAGTGGTTGACCAAGCTGACACAACGTGTGACGTTGTCCTTGATGATAACACAAACAACGTTGTTCATCCTGATGAAGCGACGCGCGGCACTGTCTTTTGCAACAACTCAGTGCACACAGTTGACAACAACATCGTCAACACTGACATAAAGGCTGGCGGCAAACAAATTGCTGATGATCAGCGTCCTGAAAGTCCAGATGCTGACAGCAAACAAATTGCTGAAAATCCGCATTCTGAAGGTCATGAGGCAGACAGCCATCATGTTGCAGACAGCGATGATGATTACACAGACAGAGTCACACGTACACAGAAACGTGTGAAAAAACCTGATCGGTTTCTGTGTAACTTTATAAGAAGGAGGATAGCTAAAAGAGCTTACCTGCCACTCACATTGGAAGGGGTCCTCGCGCAAGAAGCGCTCCTGGTTAGCGGCTCAGACGTGTCTACCATGTCAGCAGAACTGTTTGAGGAGCTAAGGACCGCCGCTAACGGTGTTGGCAGGCAAATACACTTTGTGAAATACACTTCTGGTGAGCAACAAGGCCTCGCAAAGGCGAGGACAACCCTGATAGCCATGGTTCACATGCAGATTGGCGAGATGTCACTATACCACCCGGTATATGTGTCTGAACTTGACTCACTCCGGGCTCCATTTGTGGTTGGCCAAGATTTTATAAATCGCTTTGAAGCGATTATAAATTATGGCAATCAGACTATGTGGGCCACAGTGAGTAGTCCACTGCCATTCGTGGTACCTCCCCAAGGTCAGGACACTGACTGTCTAACAGCAGGTACCGCTGAGGTAAAAAAGGATTCCCCAACCGAGACCACAAGCCCGGTAAGTGAACCTTCATATACAGGTGAGACAGAGGAGACTCAACAATTGGACCAGACTCTGGCCCATCACGAGGACCTCCTCTGCGAGCTGACACCTTCAGCACTCACTGAGCACTACCTACCACCGGTAGAAGAAGGTGTGGAGATCCAAGGGTCCCACACCAATGACGCTGTACTGTCCTGTGGGACAGGTAGTTCGGCATACAGCCAAGCTTTCAGTGGAGTCTTGGTTCAAGGACATCCGAGTCCTGAAAGTGACAGTCTACAACACGCTGACAGTCACTTGGACTCCATGGTTACAGATTTTGAGGACCCCTCCTCAAACAAAAGGGGGGCAGACTCACACTTCCTACCACGAGTAGAGGACGGTGTAGAGATCCAAGAATCACACACCGAGAACGCTGTACTGTCCTCTGGGACAAGTAATTCAGTTATTAGCCAAGCTTTCAATGAAACCTTGGTTCAAGAGCATTTGAATCTAGAACTACTCAGAGATTACATAGTTCTGACAGACTCAAAGAGCACCTCTTCATTCATGAAGTGGGAAGACATACATCACAACGACAGAGACACGCCTGCGACGGCGCCGACAGTTGTGACACACCTGCATTACGCAGAAAGAGGTAAACGTACAGAGGTACGTTGGCCGAGACCTATAAGGTTCCTGTACAAGGTTCCCCATAAACTGCGCGAACAGCTTAAACTAAACAATGGCATCCTAACTCGTGCCCATGGACGGACGTCCACACCCGTGTGCTTGGTCCCTCATGACCACAGGGGGGTGATGTTAGGCCATGCCCATGTCAAGGACAAAGATTTCAATAACCCCACAAACGACAAAGATCTCGCAAACTCAAAGACTTCATGGGAAAAGAAGGTCATCCAAGCACAGGATAGTAAATAAACTAAACAGTTTAAACTATACTATTTGCAAAAAGAAACCGTTCCAACTAGAACTTAGAAACGCTAAGCATAAAACCCGCAACAAAAACTAACCTTAACAACCGTTTAAATCAGCAGGATTTAATTGACATCGGTTATAAAGCTAAAAACTGTTTTTCTTGTGTGTGACATGTTGGAATCTGACGACCAGAGTGAGTTTGACGTAGTGAAACGTTGTTTTTAGTTGCTTGATTGCTACTTTTGTGTTATTGAAGTTGTTATTGTTTTCTGAACACTCCCAGCCAAAAGAGGTTTTGATTGTTGATAAGTTGAAGACTTAAATGGATTTTAACTATGCCAACATGCTGTTCATTTTGTTAAAGATCTCAATCTTTGAAAAGTCATTGTAGATCAATACTACTTAATGTACTATAATCTACACTGACCTTCCAATCATTTAGGTAGAACCGTTTCGATCGTTTCTATTCTAGATCTATTCATTTTGATGAGTCTCGCCATAGACTTCAAAATTTTTAGGGATTACCAAATCTTGCGTCGTTCGTCTAAAAGACAACAGACATTTAGACCAAACTAGATTTCATTTTTTTATTTTAGTTTAACCTAAACTAAATAATGAATGGAGGAATAGTTTGAATGAAGAGGCCTTCGTTACAGAAGCCCTCCACATTTCTATAGGTATAGATCCCTATTTCTGATTTTTACAGCATTGATCCACCCCTTAATTGGTAATTTTAGCTGATCTAATCCATGATAGCTTACATACCAGGTGCATATAGGTAAGGCTTAATGTAGAATCCCTATCATAAGCCCACCTAAAACCACATAATTGCATGACACATTGAACCAGGGTGGCACCGACTGGAAGCCATCCAGCCTGCAACCTTCGATGTGGGGACCTGCTGATCCAACGTTGGTCTTCAACCTTCATCCAAGGCCCGCCTCCTCTGCTTCAATCGAGAGATCCCCTCTACATGCTGATTAAAAACCATTCTTGTTGATGAAATCAATAACCCCCATCGTTGTGGATTTACCGTTGTGGATTATAAGACTTTGTTTCCAAGGGATCACAGACTCAGTTTTCCATGGGTTAACAGACTATGTTTTCCAAAGGATTGAAAGCTTACCGCAAAGGGATTACCTACGAACAGTATGGAATTTCCAAAAACATTATGGGAATATAATTTTGAACTTTTTTGACTTTTTTTTTCCACTTGCTGGATTACATAGAGGTCATAGACATTCGGTGGTATCCTTTCGGGTTGGAACTCATCTCCAAGGACAGAGTGCTCTGTTTTCACAGATGAATTGTTTTTAGAATGGACTGGAGACCGAAGATTAAGTTATGTCTAGAACTTTTCTTTCGTTCCAAAAACAGTTCAAACAAATAGACGGATTGTTCATTCAACTTTAGACACTTATTCTGCAGAGAGCAGACAGTTTAAAGCAAGATCATTCTGAGATGTTCTCTTAACTTTGGCATATTTAAAATATACCAGCTTAGTAAAATCATCATTAAATGACAAAAATATACTGTTGATCAATTCTGAATTAAGACACATTAAAGAGAAAGTTCAATCTGATTAATTAGTGTCCATTAATTCAAAATAATTGTAACAAAATATAGTGTCCATTTGTCTCCTTGAGCTCCAAGCAAGTGTAACACTGAGAGTTTCAGAGAGGTGTGAAACCTAAAATATCAAAGACGAGGTGTATCACTACAAACTTAAACAGTTTTGGCCCCCAAAAACTGCATTTTCTGAACATATTTTGTAAATTTGGACCTCTTCTTGTGTACGTATGTGCACAAAATTCTCACACTCTTTTAGGGCTTAGTCTATATACATGTGATTCAAATCTGGAGTCTCCAGGACTTCGGGATCCTGAGTTATGATTTTTTTTCTGTAACACTATTTTTCACAAAAAATACACCTGACCGGCCTTTGCGGGCTGTTTGGGGGTCTTACAGTGCTCGTAAGAAGCCCAGATTTTCAGGGTAGATGCGGCCTATCCTGGTCTACATTTGGTGCAGTTCCTTGCTTCCTACTTGGAGATACAGGCTGTAGAAGGTGTAAAAAAAAGGGTGGAAATTGTCCACAGACCTCCGCTTGTTCAAAAGTTAATTAATGTACCTTAACTTTGACCTAGCACCACCAAATTCACAGGATCTCTTAAGCTCAACCGTTTCTACCAGATTCTATAGATATATGGCTCTGGTCTATTCCTATGGCCCGTGGCAGCCTGATGAACACAGATCTAAATGCAATGTAAGTCAATAGGCAATGTAAGTCAATGGGCCTACATTGTTAAAAAAGAATAATTGAGCTGATTCAAAAAAACATTGCAACATTATGTAGTAAGAATTTCTTGTTTTCTCAATGGTTTGCCATCTGATTTTGCCAAGTTTAATTTCATCATTGTACCAATTAAATATACGTTGTTGGTTTGATTCTCTCAAGTATAATTTCATCGTTGTACCAATTAAATATATGTTGTTGGTTTAATTATCTCAAGTATAATTTCATCATTGTACCAATTAAATATATGTTGTTGGTAGGGATGCACCGTTCCATATTTCTTATATCAGATCCGATACCTAAATCTGGGTATCGGCCAATACCAATACTTTTCCGATCCAGTATCGACATGTGACTTCTGTCTTAACATTGTGTGAGGTAAACCCAGAGAAGACACTCTGAGCCTCACTACAGTAATTCATAAACTGATGACATACAAGAGCAGGTCTCTACCACAGACGTCCTTCTGACTCATGGTGTAACCTGGGACACTAGTCTAAAATACTGCTAAGCATTATGGGAAATCAACACAGTCCCCATTTTTATTTTTATTTTTGATTGTGGCACTATGAGTTGTAATTCTTGTTGAATTTGATCAACAGATACAGATTTAAACTATAATTGAACACTCCGGAACAAAGAGAGATAAGAATCTGGCCTAAAGATAGTTCCCCCATGTTGAGAGACTGTTTTGAGAAGACAAACTGGTCTGTTTTTAGAGAAGCAGCTACTGATGGAAGCTCAGTTGACCTGGATCTCTATGCTTCCTCAGTCCTGGGCTACATCAGTACATGCTCTGAAAATGTATCCATAAAAAAATATGGTAAATCCTACCCAAACCGGAAACCCTGGTTAAATAAAGAAGTTCACGCCTTGCTAGCAGCCAGGGACACTGCATTCAAGTCAGGAGATAAAGAGGAGCTGAGAAAGAGCAGGAATGAACTGAAGGATGGCATTAAGAAGGCCAAGGCCACGTATGCACAGAGGATCGAGGGACAGTTCACCTCACAAGACCCACGGAGCATGTGGAAGGGTATTAAATGCATAACAGATTACAAAGGCAAGAACAAACAATGCCCCAGGGACCCATCTCTGCCTGATGCCCTCAATAAGTTTTATGCACGTTTTGATGATCCAAACAGACCAGCTAGCACCAGACTCACCTCATCACCAGATGAAGAGCATCTCAGAGTGACCGCAGCAGAAGTGAGAGGCAGTCTCAGAAAGATTAATCCTCATAAAGCAACCGGACCAGACAACATCCCAGGGAAAGTTCTGAAGGAATGTGCGGACCAGCTCTGTGAGGTGCTGGCTGACATCTTCACCACCTCACTTGCACTGGAGTCAGTTCCCACCTGCCTGAAGACCGCGACCATCATCCCAGTCCCAAAGAGCTCCACAGTGACTGGTCTGAATGACTATAGACCAGTGGCCCTCACCCCGATAGTCGCTAAATGTTTTAAGAAACTGGTCATGTCCCACATCAAGGCAACTGTCAACATCAACGAGGACCCTCATCAATACGCATACCATGAGAACCGATCAACAGAGGATGCCATTTCTTCCGTGGTCCACACTGCTCTCACCCATCTGGATCAAAAGGACTCATACGTGCGTCTGCTCTTTGTGGACTTCACATCTGCCTTCAACACCATGATCCCCCAAACTCTGATAGACAAACTATCTACACTTGGACTAAGCCCCTCTATTTGTAACTGGGTACTAGACTTCTTAACAAACAGACCACAGTCCGTGAAGATCCACAACTTCTCCTCCTCCACCATAACCCTCAGCACTGGCTCTCCTCAAGGATGTGTGCTGAGCCCCCTTCTGTTCACTCTGCTCACATATGATTGTACAGCCACACTTCCAGGCTGTCATATTGTTAAGTTTGCAGATGATACAGCGGTGGTGGGATGCATCACAAACAATGATGAGTCCAGCTACAGACAGGAGGTGGAACACCTGGAGAGCTGGTGCAAAGAGAATAATCTTCACATGAATGTGAAGAAGACAAAGGAGATGATTGTGGACTTCAGAAGGAACAAACACACCCACGCCCCACTGAAAATAGGTGGGTCTGCAGTGGAAGTGGTCTCCAGCTACAAATACTTGGGTGTACACATGAATGATAACCTCAGCTGGAGCAACAACACCACCAGCCTGATCAAGAAAGGTCATCAGAGACTCTACTTCCTCAGACGGCTGAGACGTGCTGGTCTGAGCAGCCCAGTTCTCACCTCGTTCTACAGGTGTGCAGTGGAGAGCGTCCTGTGCTCCAGCATCAACGTGTGGCATGGAGGCTGCACAGTTGAAGAGAGGAAAGCTCTACAGAGAGTGGTGAAGGCTGCACAGAAGTCTGTTGGAGTCAGTCTCCCCACCATCACAGACATTTACACCTCCAGATGCAGGAAAAGAGCCACCTGCATCATGAAAGACCTCACTCACCTAGCACACTCACTCTTTGCCCCACTCCCCTCAGGACGGAGGTTGAGGAGCATCAAATGTAGAACCACTAGACTGAGGAACAGCTTCTACCCTGAGGCTGTTAGACTCATGAATAAATAAAAATAAAATAAAAAATAAACACTGCAAAATATCACATTGTGCTGATGCTGATCTGTTTTCTTGTTGCTATGTTCATCTGTGTTCATCTGTGACCATCTGCTCATACAAACTCATGTTCGTGCTGCTGTTTATTCCCACTATATTAAGCTTAGTGTATTACTAGTTGATGTTTTTCTTAGTTAATTCTAGATGTTATTACTGTTTTTCTCTTGCATTTGTTGTTGGATGTAACTGGGACCCCGTGTACATAATCTCGTTTTCATCACATGTACCACATGCGGTGCAAATGACAATACAGACTCTCTGACTCTGACTCTGACTTTGATATACCGCTAAGCATTCTGGGAAATCCCGTTTTTTAGTTTCGTTTTTGATTGTGGAACTGAGTTGTAATTCTTGTTGGTTTTGATATACAGATACAGATTTAAACAATAATGTACATTGAATTTACATTTATAAATTTAATGCATAGTTTAAATCTGTATCAGCAGGACTGGCAGCAGGACAGGAGCTGCCCCTGTCCTGTTGCCTGGGAAACCCCGTCGAGCTGCATGCCAACAGCTCTTCTTTCAACTCTGTTGTGCCAACAACTAATTCCAAATCCAGTTTATTAAATAATTCTTGTTGAATGCCTTTTTTTCGACAATTAGGGTTGATATCATTGGTTTGATAAACATTTTCTCATTGGTACTGATCTATTTAGAATTTCATGTCAGAACAACACATTTTATGAAATCCTCTGAACAGATCGTCGTTTGATTTTTAAGAGTGTACAGCTCCAAATTTGAGGGTTAATTGTGGGGCAGAGGAAGGGGTCATCAAGACAAGCTTGGGCTCATTCTCTTCATCTTAAAAAGACCTTTCCAAGGACATCAAGCTTGCCTAGATCGAAGGTTCCTATGCGAATCACGGGGCCCAAACGCACTCCGAAGTATAAGGCCCGAGGTCACCTCATTTAAAGTACAGCTAGTGACCATCTGGTTCCGTTTTGTGGCCATTTTTCCTGCAGACCTCAGGGTGCAATTTCTGGGGTTCTGGGGGTCCAGGAGTGAAAAGGTCAAGAAAGAGGGGGCTACTTTTCATGCTCTAAAGCTGTCCTTGGAGGCCAAACATAGTTTGCTAGAAATTAGCCTTTACACACCCAGTTAAGAAGCCAAACGCACTCCTGTGACCCCCTGGTGCCGTTCCATGTACCAGACGCAGAAGGCCGGAAACGAAGCCTGAGAAAGGCTTCAGGGGATCTTGCAGACCATAGGAGTGGCCTATGGCTAGGGATGGGAGTGGGTGCTCTGGAGCTGCTAGGGATGGGAGTGGGTACTCTGGAGTTGCTGGGGATGGGAGTGGGTGCTTTTGATCTGGAAGTGTGGGTGGGAGTCCTTGAGCTAGTGCTGGCAGTGGTAGGACTACTACCTTGCTCCTCCTCCCTAGTCACCTAAGAGGGATAGATAGAAAGAGAGAAAGAGTGGGAGAACCTTTGATGGAGATATGCATTAAGGTAAATAAGCAAAAATTTAAATGGTAACATGTTTACTAGAGCTTCACTGCTAGACTCAGATCCATATCATGCAGAGTCAGTTGGCTGCCATGTCCGTTCATAAAATATGTTAACGATGACTAAAATAAGGTGCTTACCCTTTCATGATGTCTACGCACTCGGGAATTCCACAAGCTGGCTGGGGGGAGATCGGAACTGCTTCTCCTACCTCTTGCTCTCCTATCTCAGCTAGGATCAGAGTGAGGTCCTCTACATCAAAGTTAGATTGCATCTCTGGGTCCGAACCAGATACTCGTAGCTTTACAAGGAGCTCCAGAGCTTTGAGGGACTTTGCCTGACCCAACATCCTGGCCTGCTCCTCAACAGACAGCTAGCAGTGTGTATCGTTGATATGCATGTCTAGATGTTGGCCAGGCTTGTATGGGCACACTAGCACAGTGCAGGGATAACAGCCGGCGATCATTGATGTGACCTGATACCCAGTTGACCAGTATTTTTCTCTTCTCCATGTTGTTAACTTTATGTGAACTCTTCAGGTGACGACTGATGTTGCTTAGCAAGTTGTAGCACATGGGACACCGTATGTCACGTGTCGTTGACATTTTCTGAAACAGAGAAAATAAATATCATGTGGGACCGTTCTATTCCTAGGGACATAGAACGGTAACATAGGGGTACGAGCCATTTACAATTGTATTCACAGTATAAAGTATTGACAATGCCCGCGTCATACCTTCTGGTGTCCATGGCCATGCCCCTCTGGTACCGTTCTATGCCCATGGGCATAGAACAGTACCAGATGGGCATGATCCATTCACATTGCTATTTCAATATAGCAAAATATTGACCGTGCCCGTCTCGTGACTTTCCATGCCCGTGGCCATGCTTCTCTGGTACCGTTCTATGCCCTTGGGCATAGAACGGTACCAGAGGGGATCGGTAATGGGCACCAGAAAGTACGAGATGGGCACGAGACATTCACATAGGTATTCACATTATAAAGTATTGGCCATGTCCATTTGGTGCCGTTCTATGCCCATGGGCATAGAGCGGTACCAAAGGGGCACGGTCATGGACAACAGAAGGCACGAGCCAATCACATAGGTATTTACATTGTAAATTATTGGCTGTGCCCCTCTGGTACCGTTCTATGCCCATGGGCATAGAACGGTACCAGAGAGGCATGGTCATGGGCACCAGAAGGCACGAGACGGGCACGAGCCATTCACATAGGTATTCACATTATAAAGTATTGGCCGTGTCCATGTGGGATCGTTCTATGCTCATGGGCATAGAACGGTACGAGACGAGCACGGTCAATACTTTGTGATATTGAAATACCAATGTGAATTGATAAAGTATTGACCATGTCCGTCTCGTGCCTTCTGGTACCCCTTATAGTAACGTATGGGCAGTACCCCTTATGGTTGTCTGGTGCCCCTTAGGATTACATTGTGATGTATTGGCCGTACCCCTTATGGCTGACTTGTGTCCCTTAGGGGTACATTGTCACGTATGGGTCGTACCCCTTATGGTTGACTTGTGCCCCTTAGGGTTACATTGCAACATAAATTGCTATGTCCCAAGGATCCCCAAAACACAAATTTTACCATCAAAATAGATAACACACATAGTTTTACTTCCGAAACCCAACCGTCTTGGTCCCGTTGCTTAACGAGTCTCCTGAAAAAAGTTGGCCCTGTAGGGGTCCCAGGCCCCTGGATCTGAAATCTGTTAAGCAAGGCCCCGAGACGTGAAGATCCATGTAGGTTTGGTGGAAATCGGACAGACGGTTCAAAAAATATCAACCCTAGATTTTTATGCCTTTTCCAGCATTTGGGGGGCCGCTACGGGGGACCCAGGGGTCCGAGGAACACGGGACCAAGTCGCACGCTTTCGGCTTGAGCCCGAGAACAACATACTCAAAAATCAGCCTCCTAGCACCTTTCTAAAAAAATGAATTGGGATTGTCATCTGACACTTGCAAAACACTGTCGGAATCTGAACCTTACCTCATTCGTGACCCAAGGCTGGAATCATGAAAAAACAGTCATGAAAAAAATGACAAGATGGATGTGTTCCACCCTCCCCCCAATGTTGACACCTCAAATCTGGGGTCCCTAAACGCTTTCGGCCCCGAGTTAGGAACTTAAACAGTTTTGGCCCCTAAAAACTCAATTTTCTGAATATATTTTGTAAATTTGGACCTCTTCCCATGCACGTACGTGCACAAAATTCTCACACTCCTTTAGGGCTTACTCCATGTACATGTGATTCAAATCTGGAGTCTCCAGGACTTTGGGATCCTGAGTTATGATTTTTTTCTGTAACACTATTTTTCACAAAAAATACACCTGACCAGACTTTGCGGGCCATTTGGGGATCTTACGCTACTCGTATGAAGCCCAGATTTTCAGAGTAGATGCGAACTCTCCTGGTCTACATCTCCAGCAAATTTGGTGTAGTTCCATGCTTCCTACTTGGAGATACAGGCTGTGTCTCAATTCAGGGGCTGCATCCTCATGAGGACCCAGCCTAGCTGGGCCGAGTAGGCCACGCACTCACAAGGCCGGGTGGGCTGACAAAACTGCTGAAATGGGACGGTCTAGCCTTCAGGTTTGCCGGCATTGAAGTGGGTGGGGCGTTCTCTTGAAGTGGGTGGGAAGTTCTTGTGTGCCGCTTGGTGTGTGTGGAAAGAGAAGGGACGCCGCTAAAATATATTATTTATCTGAATACATGTATATATATTAGTGTTTCTGAGTTTACTGTTTGTTAAGAACTGATTACAAATCAGCTTATAAATGGCGATTTGTTAAAACCCAGAGTGGACCTATGAAATGCAACTTGTCCAGTAGCACAGTTGGTTAATCAACCTGCGATTGGTGCAGAGATACTTTTCTCGAAGCTGGTTCGAATCTCACTCGGTACGGTTAAAACTTATTTTACGTTTGTCTTTTATTGGATAAAAAATGAGGACTGAGATTAAAAAGAAGGAGTTTGTGAAACTCCTTCTTTTTTTTTATCCAATAAAAGACAAACGTAAAATAAGTTTTAACCGTACCGAGTGAGATTCGAACCAGCTTCGAGAAAAGCGTCTCTGCACCAATCGCAGGTTGATTTACCAACTGTGCTACTGGACAACTTGCCTTTCATAGGTCCACTCTGGGTTTTAAAAGATTGCCCCTCAGAAAATCCTTGCTACGCACATTTAAAATAATCTGATTTGTAATCAGTTCTTCAAAAACAGTAAACTCAGAAACACTAATATTCAGCTAACACAATTTTTTTTTGTCGTTTCTGAAGTTAAATTTTAATGAGATATATTCGAGCTGAGGTTGTTTAAGATGACTACATAAATGTTGAATGAATATTCGCGCTGAGGTTGTTGTTAAAACAAGCTGATGACTCAACAACACACAGCAGCCCCGACACTGCACGCAGAAAGTCCCCACCCCCCCGCGAAATCTCTGCTGGCGCTATGAATTCTGGGATAGCCTCCGTCTGGAAGGATTCACGAATGCATCCTTCGATTTCGGCAGGAAGTAGGCCGCATTCCTCGGCCGCATGAGGAGGAGTCTTCGAATTGGGACAGTCCTCCACGCGGGGCAATGACGTATGCGGCCGACAAATGCGCACTCATGAGGATGCAGCCCCTGAATTGAGACACAGCCACAGGCTGCAGAAGGTGTAAAAAAAGGGTAAGAATTTTCCACAGGCCTCCGCTTGTTCAAAAGTTAATCAAGGTACCTTAACTTTGACCTAGCACCAACAAATCCACAGGATCTCTTAAGCACAACCGTTTCTACCAGATTTTATAGTTATGTGGCTCTGGTCTATTCCTGTGGCCCGAGGCAGCCTGATGAACACAGACCTAAACGCAATGTAAGTCAATGGGCAATGTAAGTCAATGGGCCTACAGCTCCAATTTTGCGGGTTAATTGTAGGACATAGAAAGGGGTCATCAAGACAAGCTTGGGCTCATTCTCTTCGTCTTAAAAAGACCTTTCCAACGGTATCAAGCTTGCCCAGATCGAAGGTTCCTATGCGAATCACGGGGCCCAAACGTACTCCAAAGTATAAGGCCCCAGGTCGCCTCATTGAAAGTACAGCTGGTGACCGTCTAGTTCCGTTTTGTGACCCTTTTTCTTGCAGAACTCAGGGTGCAATTTCTGGGGTTCTGGGGGTCCATGAGTGAAAAGGTCAAGAAAGAGGGGGCTACTTTTCATGCTCTAAAGCTGTCCTTGGAGGCCAAACACAGTTTGCTGGAAATTAGCCTTTACTCACCCAGTTCTGGAGTCAAACGCACTCCCGTGACCCCCTGGTACCGTTCCATATACCAGACGCAGATGGCCGGAAACAAAGCCTGAGAGAGGCTTCAGGGGGTCTTGCAAACCATAGGAGTGACATATGGCTAGGTATGGGAGTGGGTGCTCTTGAGCTGCTAGGGATGGGAGTGAATGCTCTGGAGCTACTGGGGATGGGAGTGGGTGCTTTTGATCTGGAAGTGTGGGTGAGAGTTCTTAAGCTAGTGCTGGCAGTGGTAGGACTGCTACCTTGCTCCTCCTCCCCAGTTACCTGAGAGGGATGGATAGGGAGAGAGAAAGAGAGGGAGAACCTTTGATAGAGATATGCATGAAGGTAAATAAGCAAAAATTTAAATGGTGACATGTTTACTAGAGCTTCACTGCTAGACTCAGATCCACATCATGTGGAGTCTGTCACTTGCCATGTCCGTTCATAAAATATGCTAACGATGACTAAAAGTAAGGTGCTTACCCTTTCACAATGTCTACGCACTCGGAAGTTCCACAATCTGGTTGGGAGGAGGCCGGAACTGCTTCTCCCACTTCTTGATCTCCTAGCTCAGCTAGGATCAGAGTGGGTCCTCTACATCAAAGTTAGATTACATCTCTGGGTCCGGCCCAGATGCTCGTAGCTTTGCAAGGAGCTCCAGAGCTTTGAGGGACTTTGCCTGACTTAAAGACCGTGTAAAGTGAATTTCAACATTTTCTTAAAGGAGACCACATATAGGTATTTAAAATTTTTATGTTATTTCTGTGTGCTATCTTGACAATATTAATTCATTTTAATACACAAAATAATTCAATTATACCCTTTTTAATTCTGCCATTTTTAACTTTCGTTTTGAACGACCGGTTTCTTGAAGTCCACGCCCTTCAACGATCTGTTTACGCCCTCTGCACAGCCAGTATCTGTAATGTGTTGTTGTTTTAAAATTAGCTCCTTTTTTATTACTCATTTGACTTACTGTTAGTGCTAGCTTAAGATAACTTACCGAAACCCGTCTGAGCGCGCCACCATGAGCTGCTCCTTTTAGCATGAGACCACCCGAATCCGAAGCTAATGTTAGCTTGTTCCTCTTCCGGTTTTCGCCAGCTCCGCTCGTTGCACGCGGAGATTTTGGGAGTTATCGCTGTTCCAGTCAAGACAACAAAGTTCACCAAGTGTCTCCCGTAAATTAATCTGTAAGGAGAAGGTCCTCGCTGCTGCGAGCCTGCTGCGAGGCTGAAATGAGGCTGTACAGTTGAAGCTCTGCTCCATCGCGCCGGAAGAGGATCCCGTCGCAACCAGTCCCTAAGTCGGGGGTCCGCTCGTTTAATTTTTGCCGGCTGCGCGTTGGCAGCGATCGCAAATACACTAAAAATTGAACTAAAACATAAAAATAACAATTATACTTTATTTATAAAGCCATTTAAAAAAAACACAGCTGCAACAAAGTGCTGTACACATGAAATTAAGAACATATAAACAAAAGATGAGATGAAATCATGAAAAACAACAGTCATGTGTTTAATACAGAAGTGGGTTGAGCCTAACCAGGGGTTGCTAGGTGAGGGGCTGGACTCAGGTTTGAGGTGATTGGCTACGGCCTGTGACGTCAATAACTGCAGGAAGTGTGAATCCTGGTGTATTTATCAAAAATAAATAAATCTACTTAGAGTAAATAAACCAGTGGGTGCATTTTTTTGGCACAAGGACTGTTTTTTTATGAAGTTAATACCCAAAGTTGAGTAAAAAAAACATTAAAAAGTGATTTTTGCATCTGTGGTCCCCTTTAAATAAACATTATAAATGTGATAATTGTACTGTTGTAAATGAGTAAAAAGTCTCAAAATTGTAGCTCAATTAATTTTTGAGTTATAGCTGAAACTGTGTATAAAGACATGTGTGTTTCAGGATTTTTGAGGCGTGTTTTAAACGTGACCGCGTTTCGTCACGTGGTCCTCATTAGTATAGCCCTACCCCCTGCTGCTCCAGTCGTATAAATTGTTCTTCGCATGGGTGGAGCCGTTCACTCGCTACCTACCGTCTCCCTCGAGTACTCGCATGGACTGCAGCCGCTCCATTGTGACATTTCTTTTTTTTTACCAAAAGTCATGAGGTTCAAAAGATTTACCTGACTAAATAAAGGTTGAATGAATGAATGAAAGTGATCACTTGAAGCTGTCACCATTCGCTTCCTCCTCATGAACTTGTCACGAGTGAACTAAAGTCATGTCCAACGAGGTTGCACAGGTTCTATTTCCTGGTGTACAGGTCTGCTGTGTGGTATAAAGGAGCAGCGCTTCCTGTTTTTAATTTATTTTTTTAAACTTTTCATGAACATATAAACACAGAAAACCGTTGCGCAGCCCTGTCTTTTTTCTCTCCGCGCGTGTGTGTGTGTGTGTGAGAGCCGTGACTCAATCCTAGCCGTGACTCCGCTGACAGATGAGATAACTTATCAACGTGATTACTAATCACAGACCCCTCATGCGAGGTGACCGGCCATAAGTCAGATAAAAACAGAGCAGGCTTACTGCTGCTCCTTCTCTGCCT
Organism: Garcialebias charrua; assembly: GCA_038048925.1. Lineage (NCBI taxonomy): Eukaryota > Metazoa > Chordata > Actinopteri > Cyprinodontiformes > Rivulidae > Garcialebias > Garcialebias charrua. Next base: position 8,276 of record JBBPBX010046694.1, on the reverse strand, counting down.
CCATACACAGCTCAGCTCAGCTCTGAAGGGGGCAAGACGTGAGCGCAGCTGCACTGACACGCCCCCAGCGTTCTAGAGCAAGGCAAAATCATGTTTTTCATGATTTTTGAGACTTAATTTTATAAGGAAATCAATGTTTTTAATCAGTCAGCTTTATATGGGTGATTAATAACACATATTTATGCCGTGTGACAAAATAAAAACACACATTTAATTTCACTTTACACGGTCTTTAACATCCTAGCCCGCTCCTCGACAGACAGATCGCAGTATGTATCGTTGATATGCATGTCCAGATATTGGCCAGGCTTGTATGGGCACCCTAGCACATTGCAGAGACAATAGCCGGCGAGCATTGATGTGACCTGATGCCCAGTTGACCAGTATTTTTCTATCCTCCATGTTGTTAACTTTATGTGAACTCTTTAGGTGACGACTGATATTGCTAGGCAAGTTGTAGCACATGTGACACCGTACGTCACATGTTATTGACATTTTCTAAATGGTCATGGGCACCAGAAAGCACGAGATTGGTACAAGAAGGCATGAGATTGGCACAAGCCATTCACATAGGTATCCACATTATAAAGTATTGGCCATGCCCATGCGGTGCCATTCTATACCCATGGGCATAGAACAGTACCAAAGGGGCATGGTCATGGGCACCAGAAGGAACGAGATGGGCACGAGCCATTCACATAGGTATTCACATTAAAAAGTATTGGCCATGCCCATGTGGGACCGTTCTATGCTCATGGGCATAGAATGGTACGAGATGGGTATGGTCAATACTTTGTGATATTGAAATACCAATGTGAATTGATAAAACTCCCTCCCTACTTGGGGAAACTATGTATCTACGCGGGGCTCACATTTTCAGATCTGGCTCGCCGAGACCTTTCCGACGGTGTATGGCTTGTCTTTGTACGACCTTCCTACGCGAATTTTTGGGCAAAAATGTACTGACCTTATGACCTTGTCATTTTGGAAGGCATGTTGACCTACTTAGGAACCTTGCAAAGAGCTGAAACTCATATGTCCTGATAAGCGTATCACCCTGACTGTGTCCTGTGTGTTTGGGGTCAATACGCATTTTCCTTGACTTTTTGACCTTTTTAATTTGGAAGGCTCTAGGCCCTCTTAGAAAAAAAGTGCGGTTTCCGAAGGCCTTAATTTATAAATGTTTATATCTTCCTCCAGAAACAATCAAACTACTCTAGATTTTCAGGGTGTCATCACCTAGGAGTCCTTCTCTATCCCTGAAAATATTGTGTCCCTAGCTACTTTCCACGAAGAATTACGGCAGTCTATATATTGGCCTGACCTTATAACCTTTTCACTTTTGATAGATTTAGACCGCCTTAGGAACTTCGCAAAGGGCTGAAACTCACAGGTACTGATCAACGTATCACCTTGACTGCATTCTATGTGTTAGGGGTCAATATGCTTTTTCCTTGACCTTTTGACCTTTTTTATTTGGAGACACCTAGACCCCCTTAGGAAGGTAGCAAAGGGTTGAAACAGGTCTCTTTGAATTGCCCTTGAGCAGACCTTTCGAACGGTATGCAACCCATATTTGTACGACCTTCCTACGCGACGCCGTGGGCCACACAATTCACATTGCTATTTCCATTTTGCAAATATTGACCATGCCTATCTCGTGCCTTTCCATGCCCATGGCCATGCCCCTCTGGTACCGTTCTATGCACATGGGCATAGAGCGGTACCAAAGGGGCACGGTCATGTGCACCAGAAGGCACGAGACGGGCACGAGCCATTCACATAGGTATTCACATCATAAAGTATTGGCTGTGCCCATGTGGTGTCGTTCTATGCCCATGGGCATAGAAGGATACCAGAGGAGCATGGTCATGGGCACCAGAAGGCACGAGACGGGCACGAGCCATTCACTTGGGTATTCACATTATAAAGTATTGGCTGTGCCCATGTGATGCCGTTCTATGCTCGTGGGCATAGAACGGTACGAGACGGGCACGGTTAATACTTTGTGATATTGAAATACCAATGTGAATTGATAAAACTCCCTCCTAGCTTGGAAAAACTACGTACCCTCGCGGGGTTCACATTTTCAGATCCGGCTAACCGAGACCTTTCCGACGGTATATGGCTTGTCTTTGTACGACCTTCCTACGCGAAATTATGGGCAAAAATGCACTGACTTTATGACCTTGTCATTTTGGAAGGCCTCTTGACCCACTTAGGAACCTTGCAAAGAGATGAAACTCATAGGTCCTGATAAGCGTATCACCCTGACTGCGTCTTGTGTGTTTGGAGTCAATTCGCATTTTCCATGACCTTTTGACCTTTTTACTTTGGAAGGCTTTAGGCCCGCTTAGGAAAATCACACAGGGCAGAAACAACAAATGGTTGAAACAGGTCTCTTTGAATTGCCCTTGAGCATACCTTTCCAACGGTATTAAGCTCATGTTTGTACAACCTTCTTACGCGAAGCTATGGGCCAAAACCTGCAAGTGTTGCCGCCGAAGTCCTTAATTTATAAATGTTTATATCTTCCTCTAGAAACAATCAAACGACTCCAGATTTTTAGGGTGTCATCACCTAGGAGTCCTTCTCTATCTCTGAAAATATTGTGTCCCTAGCTGCTTTCCACAAAGAATTACGGCCATCTATATATTGGCCTGACCTTATGATCTTTCATTTTGAATAGACCTAGACCGCCCTAGGAACCTCGCAAAGGGCTGAAACTCACAGGTACTGATTAGCGTATCACCTTGACTACATTCTGTGTGTTTGGGGTCAATAGGGGCGGCCGTGGTGTAGTGGTAATGGCAGTCGTCTCCCGATCGGAAAGTTGGCGGTTCGACTCCCGGGACCCGCACCATGTGTCGTTGTGTCCTTGGGCAAGACACTTAACCCTGAGTTGCTCCCGGTAGGTCTGGAAAGCACCTTGCATGGTAGTCTGCCGCCACAGGTTTATGAATGTGTGTAGCATTCAATATATGTGTAGCACTTTGAGATTTTCAGTAATGAAAAGTGCGTTATAAATTGAATTAATTAATTAATTAATTAATTAATCAATACGCATTTTCCTTGACCTTTTGACCTTTTTTAGTTGGAAGCACCTAGACACCCTTAGGAAGGTAGCAAAGGGTTGAAACATGTCTCTTTGAATTGCCCTTGAGCAGACCTTTCCAACGGTATGTTATCCATATTTGTACGACCTTCCTACATGACGCCGTAGGCCATACAATTCACATTGCTATTTCCATTTTGCGAAGTATTGACCGTGTCCGTCTCGTGCCTTTCCATGCCCATGGTGGCCATAACCCTCTGGTACCGTTCTATGCCCATGGGCATAGAACGGTACCAGAGAGGCACGGTAATGGGTACCAGAAGGTACTAGATAGGCATGAGCCATTCACATATGTATTCACATTATAAAGTATTGGCTATGCCGATGTGGTGCCGTTCTATGCCCATGGGCATAGAGTGGTACCAAAGGGGCACGGTCATGGGCACCAGAAGGCATGAGACGGGCACGAGCCATTCACTTGGGTATTCACATTATAAAGTATTGGCCGTGCCCATGTGGTACTGTTCTATGCTCATGGGCATAGAACGGTACGAGACGGGCACGGTTAATACTTTGTGATATTGAAATACCAATGTGAATTGATAAAACTCCCTCCTTGCTTGGAAAAACTACGTACCCTCGCGGGGCTCACATTTTCATATCCGACTCGCCGAGACCTTTCTGACGGTGTATGGCTTGTCTTTGTACGACCTTCCCACGCGAAATTATGGGCAAAAATGCACTGACCTTAAGACCTTGTCATTTTGGAAGGCCTGTTGACCCACTTAGGAACCTTGCAACGAGCTAAAACTCACAGGTCCTGATCAAGGTATCACCCTGACTGCGTCTTGTGTGTTTTGGTCAATACGCATTTTCCTTGACCTTTTAACCTTTTGATTTTGGAAGGCTCTAGGCCCGCTTAGGAAAATCACACAGGGCAGAAACGGCAAACGGTTGAAACAGGTCTCTTTGAATTGCCCTTGAGCATACCTTTCCAATGGTATTAAGCTCATGTTTGTATAACCTTCCTACGCGAAGCTGTGGGTATAAACCTGCAAGTGTTGCCGCCGAAGGCCTTAATTTATAAATGTTTATATCTTCCTCCAGAAACAATCAAACTACTCCAGATTTTCAGGGTGTCATCACCTAGGAGTCCTTCTCTATCCCTGAAAATATTGTGTCCCTAGCTGCTTTCCACGAAGAATTACGGCCATTTATATATTGGCCTGACCTTATGACCTTTTCACTTTTGATAGACCTAGACCGCTTTAGGTACCTCGCAAAGGGCTGAAACTCACAGGTACTGATCAACGTATCACCTTGACTGCATTCTATGTGTTTGGGGTCAATTCGCTTTTTCCTTGACCTTTTGACCTTTTTTATTTGGAGACACCTAGACCCCCTTAGGAAGGTAGCAAAGGGTTGTAACAGATCTCTTTGAATTGCCCTTGAGCAGACCTTTCGAACGCTATGTAACCCATATTTGTACGACCTTCCTACGCGACGCCATGGACTACACAATTCACATTGCTATTTCCATTTTGCAAAGTATTGACCATGCCCATCCCGTGCCTTTCCATGCCCATGGCCATGCCCCTCTGGTACCGTTCTATGTACATGGGCATAGAGCAGTACCAAAGGGGCACGGTCATGGGCACCAGAAGGCACGAGACGGGCATGAGCCATTCACATAGGTATTCACATTAAAAAGTATTGGCCGTGCCCATGTGATGCCGTTCTATGCTCGTGGGCATAGAAATACCAATGAAATACCAATGTGAATTGATAAAACTCCCTCCTTGCTTAGAAAAACTATGTACCCTCGTGGGGCTCACATTTTCAGATCAGGCTCGCTGAGACCTTTCCGACGGTGTATGGCTTGTCTTTGTACGACCTTCCCACGCGAAATTATGGGCAAAAATGCACTGACCTTAAGACCTTGTCATTTTGGAAGGCCTGTTGACCCACTTAGGAACCTTGCAAAGAGCTGAAACTCATAGGTCCTGATCAGGGTATCACACGTCCTGTGTGTTTGGGTCAATACGCATTTTCCTTGACCTTTTAAGCTTTTGATTTTGGAAGGCTCTAGGCCCGCTTAGAAAAATCACACAGGGCAGAAATGGCAAATGGTTGAAACAGGTCTCTTTGAATTGCCCTTGAGCTTATCTTTCTAACGGTATTAAGCTCATGTTCGTACAACCTTCATACGCGAAGCTGTAGGCCAAAACCTAGAAGCGTTGCGGCAGAAGGCCTTAATTTAAAAATGTTTATATCTTCCTCTAGAAACAATCAAACGACTACAGATTTTTAGGGTGTCATCACCTAAGAATCCTTCTCTATCCCTGAAAATATTGTGTCCCTAGCTACTTTCCATGAAGAATTACGGCCATCTATATATTGGCCTGACCTTATGACCTTTCAATTTGGATAGACCTAGACCGCCTTAGGAACCTCGCAAAGGGCTGAAACTCACAGGTACTGATTAGCGTATCACCCTGACTGCGTTCTGTATGTTTGGGGTCAATACGCATTTTCCTTGACCTTTTAACCTTTTTTAGTTGGAAGCCCCTAGACACCCTTAGGAAGGTAGCAAAGGGTTGAAACATGTCTCTTTGAATTGCCCTTGAGTAGACCTTTCCAACGGTATGTTACCCATATTTGTACGACCTTCCTACGTGACGCCGTAGGCCATACAATTCACATTGCTATTTCTATTTTGCGAAGTATTGACCGTGTCTGTTTTGTGACTTTCCATGTCCATGGTGGCCGTGCCCCTCTGGTACCGTTCTATGCCCATGGGCATAGAACGGTACCAGAGGGGTATGGTAATGGGTACCAGAAGGTACTAGATATGCATGAGCCATTCACATATGTATTCACATTATAAAGTATTGGCTATGCCGATGTGGTGCCGTTCTATGCCCATGGGCATAGAGTGGTACCAAAGGGGCACGGTCATGGGCACCAGAAGGCACGAGACGGGCACGAGCCTCTCACATAGGTATTCACATCATAAAGTATTGGCCGTGCCCATGTGGTGTCGTTCTATACCCATGGGCATAGAACGGTACCAGAAGGGCATGGTCATGGGCACGAGAAGGAACGAGATGGGCACGAGCCACTCACATAGGTATTCACATTATAAAGTATTGTCGTGCCCATGTGGGACCGTTCTCTGCTCATGGGCATAGAACGGTACAAGACGGGCACGGTCAATACTTTGTGATATTGAAATACTAATGTGATTTGATAAAACTCCCTCCCTACTTAGGGAAACTATGCATCCTCACGGGGCTCATATTTTCAGATCTAGCTCGCCGAGACCTTTCTGACAGTGTATGGCTTATCTTAGTACAACCTTGCTACGTGAAGTTATGGGCAAAAATGCATTGACTTTATGACCTTGTCTTTTTGGAAGGTCTCTTGACCCACTTATGCCTCTTATCAACAGGTCTGGTTCCTGTAAGGTCCCATTGTGTTTAGTTTGGACCAGTTCCTATGGGACCGGTTTATTTCTGTACCCAATGCATGCATTAGGACCCCTTTAGTGGGCGTGAAGTTCTCCTGCAGTGGGCGGGTAATTCTCCTGCAGTGGGTGGATCATTAATATCAACGCTTCTAACCAGCTGGTGGCGCTAGTGATACATTAAGCTCTTTATTAACCACTAACACACACATTAGAAGAAGAGCTGGAAAAGAACACACAACCAAAGTGGATGAGCTTGTTTCTTTTTTGAACATTCTGCTTTGTCTGTGGCTTTTTCAGCCACAGACAAATGTTCATATACAGTATATATATATATATATATATATATATATATATATATATATATATATATATATATATATATATATATATATATATATATGTGTGTGTGTATATATACACATATATGTATATATATTGTATATACATACATGTGTACACATACAAACATATGCGTGAGTATATATATATATATACACACACACACGTGTTTATATATATATATATATATATATATATATATATATATATATATATATATATATATATATATATACAGGGAACCCCCGACCTACGAACGAGTTTGGGACCTAAGAACCGTTCGCAGCTCGATCCGTTCGTAGGTAGGGGGTGAAAATTATATTTAAAAAAAAAATTATTCATTCATTCATTCATTCAACCCTTATTTATCATGCTAACGGAGCGTGCGCACATTTAATCATGTACAGTAGTGTACTGTAATGTTAAACATTGCTATTCACATTTACAGAATAAATAAAAATATATTTTCTTACTTTGAGATGGTCAAAGCCGACATCTTAGGTTGCCATGCGTTGATTGTTGTCGGGCCTAGCAGCCCCGCCGGCCGGCCAGTGAACCACCGCAGCCGCTCCAGACCTGTGTTAGCTAGCTGGCTAGCTTCTGCTAGCCAAGCCATGAGCTGGTGTTGGAGCGGCGGCGCGATCAATCTGCAGCTTCTGCTGCTGCCTTAGACATCCACAAAGTTCACAGAGACGTTTCCAGCTCGTAATTAATCCATATGAAGCCATCCTGGTCACCAGTCTTCGGCCGGCTACCGTGTTAGCTCCCGTGTTAGCTTCTGGAGCTAGCCAGGCCGGAGGTGTAGCCAGGCCGGCCGGAGGTGTTCGCACGGCGGCCTGGCACGATCGGCGATAAATCCGCTGCTGCTTGAGACATCCACAAAGTTCACAGAGACGTTTCCAGCTAGTAATTAATCCATATGAAGCCATCCTGGTCACCAGTCTTCGTCCGACTCTCGGCAGCTAACCTAAGATGGCGTCCGGTGTTCTACATTAATTTGTGACCGGAGACCCTAGTGACTGAACCTAAAATAGCGTCCGGTGTTCTACATTAATTTGTGACCGTGTAAACTGAAGACCTACTTCCTGTTGCCCAATATTGCTCAAAAATTGCTCAAAAATGATCAGAAATGATCTTTTTTATCATAATTATTATTTATAAAGCCTTTAAAACAACCAGAGCTGCAACAAAGTGATGTACACATGAAATTAAGAACATTTAAACACAAAAAAAAAAAAAAAAAAAAAATTTTTTTTTTAAATTCATATTTTTATTAAATATGATATGTTCGTAGGTCCCGTGGTTCGCAGGTCGATGGGGTCGTAGGTCGGGGGTTACCTGTATATATATATATATATATATATATATATATATATATATATATATATATGTATATATATATATATATATATA
>JBBPBX010046693.1:0-26486 GCA_038048925.1 Garcialebias charrua | reverse complement strand
CAAACCAATCCCCTGCAGCCAGTGAGGGGGTCTGCACTCGGTGCGTGGCATCAAACCAATCCCCTGCAGCCAGTGAGGGGGTCTGCACTCGGTGCGTGGCATCAAACCTCTCTTTCATCCGGGCCTGCGAACCCTTCACCTGAGCTCTGGCGTTCTGGAGCTCTGGGCTCCCGCGTGCAGGAGCTGGCTCAGCTCTCAGACAGTCCAGGGGTTGCTTCAGTTCGCGCCCGATCATCAGCATCGCCGGTGAAACTCCTGTAGTGGGATGCTTGGATGCCCGGATGGTCAAGAGGGTTTGGTTGAGAGCGTCGCTGAATGTTCTCCCCTCCTCCAGACAGGCTCGGAGTCCATTTTTGAGAGTTTCATTGAGTCGTTCCACACCACCATTGCTCTCTGGGTGATAAACTGCTGTCCTGATGTGCCTGATGGAGCGTAGTGTGAGGAACTCTGTGAACTCTGCTGAGGTGAACTGGGCCCCATTATCCGTCGTAACAACACTGGGAAGGCCCCAGCGTCCAAACAGGTTGTCCAGGCAGTCTATGATGGTGTGTGCAGTGATGGAGCTCAGTTGACAAACCTCAGGCCACTTCGAGTGAAGATCATGAACAACCAGCAGGTAGCGAGCGTGAGCAGGTGCCCCCTGAAGTTCCCCACAGATGCCGACCTGAATATGTTCCCAAGGTGAAAGTGGCCAAGGGGTCGGGGTGAGAGGGGCTGTGGCAGGCTCACTCACAGCAAAGCCCAGGGCGAGGAACAAGTCTAGGCCCATAATGTTAGCTCCCTTCCGGGTGATGCAGAATTTGGCGTCAGGCGTAAATTGCTGATCATACTGGACAGGGAGGCGGACCACGCCCAGAGTGTCGATGGGAGAGTGACCGTAGCCCAACAGGGTTGTAGTGGCTGCTTCCAGGGGTGTACGGCTGAAGAAACGATCATACGTGCTTTTATTCAAAATTGACACTTTGGCCCCTGTGTCCACAAGGAGCGGGACGTGAGCTGCACCCACGCGACATGTGCAGAGCTTGAACGACGGCTGCAGAGTCTGTACAGTGTTAATGGGAACCACAGTAGTATCCTGGCGAGCAGAAGAGCGGCAGCAGCGTGCAAAATGATTCAGTTTATCGCATTTATGACAAAGTTTCCCATGTGCAGGACATGACTGGTCTCTAGTTGCATGGTTAGTGGAGCCACAGTTACCACAGCTCCTGGCCCCCCTCCTGCTGGCCCCCCTGTCCACTCTCTGCACATCCCAGCTGCCACTCGGCCAGTCAGCCCCCTCCTCTGTGTGATAAACGGCCGGTGTTGATGACGTCACTGGTTCGTGCGCCGCGCGGGAGAATTTTCGCGCCTCTGTTAGTGCTGTTTCAAGCTGCTTTCCAATAACCAGAGCGCCCGCCAGCGTCATGGAGTCTGGTTCAAGCAAAAGTCTCTCCCTCAGTTGGTCACACGACGTCTTTTCTATCAGCTGATCAACTATGAGTCCATCTTCTAACGCCCCAAAGTCACAGAGTCTAGCCAGCTCTCGTAGTGCTGAGACGTAGTTGGCTACAGACTCACCCGGTCGCTGCTTCCTCTGACGAAACTCGAAGCGGTTCATCCGCCGGCTCCGCCCGGAGCTGAAATGAGTCCTCAGTGCAGCTGTGGCCGTGGCGTATTTATTGTCCGCTAACGTGAGCGTGGCGAAGATTCTCTGACCCTCCTGGCCCAGACAATGGCGGAGGAGCGCGCACTTCCTCGCTTCCACCAGTTCAGTGTGTCCCAAAGCCAGCAAGTAGTCCTCGAACGCAGCTCGCCATCTGTCCCACGGGACAGCTGGGTCGCCGGGGACAGGCAGGAAAGGTGGCGGTGGTGGTAACGTGAGTCCGGACATCCTCGTCTGCCAAAATGTAGTGTCCGCGGGAACTCAATAACCACACCGTGTCGCTTCGTGCACCAAACTTTACTGAACTCAAAACCCCCCACACACACACATTTACCCATGCCGTAAAGCATCTCTTAAAGGCACAGTAACATGTCGTAACAAACAGAGCACACCATTACAGACCCAAAAAACACACTAAACACTGTGTTTTCTGAACACAACAGTGATCTTAAACTGTTCTTCTGCTTCGTGTGTAGGCAGATGAGGCCTACCACATCGGGCTGCTTCCTTCCCAACAGAGTTACCTCTCCATGGAGAAAGTTTTAGAAGTGGCCAGGAGGTCAGGGTCCCATGTGAGGAACATGACAGGCCACTTTTTTCCTTAAAGTCATAAAGAACGTTTCATCCTCCATCTTTAAAAAAATAATAATTTCCACCTTTCTCTTCATTAAACGTTACACGTTTGTGTTTACAGGCAGTCCATCCTGGTTATGGCTTCCTGTCAGAAAACACAGAGTTTGCAGAAGCTTGTAAACAGGAAGGAATCATCTTCATCGGACCGCCTTCTTCAGCCATCCGAGACATGGGCATCAAGAGGTGACCCACCTTCCTGAAACACATATTTTTGAGTTTTTCTGATGAGGACTGAGCGTCTTTGCAACTGTAGACATTTTTTTCCAAAAGTTATAATGCAAGTTTTTTTTTTCTTGTCTCAGCACATCCAAACACATCATGTCAGCTGCTGGGGTGCCAATCATAGGTGGTTACCATGGAGAGGACCAAACCAACGAGAGGCTGCAGGCAGAGGCTGCAAAGATTGGTTATCCTGTGATGATCAAGGCAGTCCGTGGAGGAGGAGGGAAGGTGAAAGGACGCAGAGAAGAACTGAAATAACTTTGATAGCATAACTTCCACGAGCTTGATTTGAACCTTGCGTGTTTTAGGGAATGCGTATCGCCCGGTCAGACTCGGACTTCATCGAACAGCTGGAGTCAGCGAGACGTGAAGCCAGGAAGTCCTTCAATGATGACGTCATGCTTATTGAGAAGTTCGTAGAGGATCCCAGGTACGCTCAGAGGACTGTTTGATTTGGTCTTTGAAGAACTAGCAAGTTTTCAAATGTCTCGCTGTGTGTTGTTGGCAGACATGTAGAGGTTCAAGTGTTTGGAGACATGCACGGTAACGCCGTCTATCTGTTTGAGAGGGACTGCAGCGTCCAGCGGAGACATCAGAAGATCATAGAGGAAGCTCCAGGGGTGAGTGGAGTTCACAGCTGTTTACATTTAAAACAGATGTCCGTTTGACACGGTTTAATCAAAACAGAGGGTTTATATTCAGCATCTTTGTCACATGAGACATTTTAAATTCAAAGATCCGGACTTGAAGTTGAGGTACTTTTTGTGAAGTAATCCTTCCATCGTTGTGTAATTGTGACATTATTTTCTTCTTAATATTTGTTTTTAGTCCCGTGAATTATTTGAGTAAAAACATGATTTATTTATTTATTTTAATTTATTCATTTTAAATTAAAACACAAAACAATTTCACATATTGTATGAAAACAAAACATAAAATGAAAGGTAGCAGAAAGAAGAAGAATCTTATTATACCTGCCCCTTTTTTAAAACAATCAATTGAAAAATCAATTCAAACAATAATCATCTATAAATAACAGAACAAAATGAATAACTCATCCCAATTTTCAATTTCTAGTACATTTCACATTTAACTAATTTATATGTGTTTTTTCAACAATTTAGTTTTGATCATTCTCTTAAACATAAACATTGAATTTGCTTTTTTTTTTTTACATCATTTTCCAAACCATTCCACAATCCAATTCCCTGTATTGAAGTAGATCGTCCCTTTAATCTGGTTTTGTACTGTGGTTTTACAAAAATCTCTGTTCCCTTAAGATTGTAGCAACTTAGGGATTTAACTGCAGGCAGCTTTTTGTGGTCAGTGAGGCTTCAAAAGCGTGAGGGATCTTAAAGGTTCAGTATGCAGTTTCTGTAGAACTGCAGCACTTAGAAATATTTTCAACAGGCAAAGCATTCTGATCCCTCCCCCTCAGAGCCATATGTGGCTCTGCCCCCTTGTGGTCTGTTGAATTTCAAATTCAAGCTCTGTTTTTATTGGCTGATTCAAATTCAAGCTCTGTTTTTATTGGCTGGTTACAAACTCTGTTTTTATTGGCTGGAAAATGGCGGGTCACCTTTTCTTTTTAGAAATGCTTATTTACCACCTGGAGAAGCAAGGGGACAATATTTTTTTTTTTTTTTTCAGAGATTACCTGGCTAACATCAGTCTGTCAGGAGGTAGTGACAGAGTGAAGAAATATGTTCATAAAAAAAGCTACATACTGAAGCTTTAAGCATTTTGTTTTTAAGCTTTTTTCATGAATCACAACAGGTTACCAGCACCTTCTTCACCTGAGGTTTAAATTATGTGGATATGTTTTATAGACACTTGTGAGCATGTTTCTCCTTTACCTTCCTCCATATTTCCACCTGGACTTTCTCAGCCTGGGATAAGCCCTGAGGTTCGGAGGAAACTTGGAGAGGCAGCTGTCAGAGCAGCTAAAGCCGTGAGCTACGTTGGAGCAGGTGAAGACACGCAAAGCTAAACTCCTCCCACCACAGCGACTTATTACACACACCCACTACAAATGTTGTGATCCATTCCTGCAGGTACTGTGGAGTTTATAATGGACGCTCAGCACAACTTCTACTTCATGGAGATGAACACGAGGCTGCAGGTGGAGCATCCCGTCACCGAGATGATCACTGGAACCGACCTGGTGGAGTGGCAGCTCAGGGTGAGACGGAGAGCTGAAAACTCTCTGGAAACCATAACTTATACTAAAAGTTTAGTTTATTTTGTAATAAAAATCTCTTCCAGGTGGCAGCAGGGGAGCCCCTGCCCTGCCCCTCCTCCAGGACGACATAACCCTGAGGGGCCACTCGTTTGAGGCTCGTATCTACGCTGAGGACCCAAACAACGACTTCCTTCTGGGAGCGGGGCCTCTGCATCTGTCCACGCCTTCAGCAGACCAACACACACGCATAGAGACCGGGGTCAGGTACGGGTACCCCGGGCCCCATTTGAGAAACAGTGCCTAACAGAGCAGACAAAAACATTAAACTCCAGCTCTTTTTTTTTCAACCACCTCCTTTAGCAGACAACAGTCCAGTTTTAGTGTTAATGTTTTTGTCTGCTCTGTTAGGCCACTAAGCCTAAAATGTCTCAGAAATCACCCAGCACACTCACTCTTTGCCCCACTCCCCTCAGGACAGAGGTTGAGGAGCATCAAATGTAGAACCACTAGACTGAGGAACAGCTTCTACCCTGAGGCTGTTAGACTCATGAATAAATAAATAATAAGAATAAACACTGCAAAATATCACATCATGCTGATGCTGATCTGTTTTCTTGTTGCTGTGTTCATCTGTGACCATCTGCTCATACAGACTCATGTTCGTGCTGCTGTTTATAATGATGTTTTTCCACTACATTAGGGCTTAGTGTATTACTAGTTGATGTTTCTCTTAGTTAATTCTAGATGTTATTACTGTTTTTCTCTTGCATTTGTTGTTGGATGTAACTGGGACCCCTGTACATAATCTCGTTTTCATCACATGTACCACATGCGGTGCAAATGACAATAAAGACTCTCTGACTCTGAAATATGTTTAACATTAAACGATAAAACTTAATTATCCCCTGTACTACCTACTCCTCCACAAACGACAAATGCTCAGTTTGGTATGTATTTGTGTGAGATCCGTTTTGTCTTTGACTATCAAATATTTTTAAGTTTAGTATTCCACTGTTTCTCAAATGGGGGTACACGTACTCCTTGGGGTACTTGGAAACCTTGTGTAAAGTAATTTAAATTTTTGACATATTAACACTTATGTTTAAACCCTCTAAAATGCAGAAAGAACCCCGATGGACATCCCCTCAAGCACTCAATCTCAAATCTTGGGATGCAATGGTAGCATGAGTCCCTCTGAGTCTCTTTCTAATGATCAAAGGTATTTAATTTAAATATGATCAAAATTAGAGATGTAACAATTCATCTAACTCACGATGCGATGTGAATGTGGAGAGAACATTCCCAGGTTTGTCTCACACTACCTGGACGAGCTACCACCTGTCAGATTTGGCAACATGGACGCGTCAGCTCTGCTCAGCCGAGTGGAGCAGCTGAGCAGGGAAGTGTCGAGTCTGAGGGAGGCCATGAAGACTCAAACAGGTGTGAGTGAACACCTTGGTGCATGTACTGCAGCTATGGATCGCAGGTTGGCTGCTGTTGAGAGCTTTTGCAGCTCACCTGGGCGGATGGATGGAGCTGATGGACCTGCGCCACCTGCACGGATGTGTGGAGCGTCAGCACCTGCGCCACCTGCACGCAGGGCTGGACTGGCCATCGGGCACACCGGGCAAATGCCCGCTGGGCCGGCCACCCCGTCGGTGATTTTTGGGCCGCCCGGGCGGTCCTGAATGTCATGAACCAAAAAAATAAATTATAGCTATTTTTTTGTCAATCGCGACGGCCGATTGGTTGATTTTCTTGAACGACATCGAGCTAATCCAATGAAATCTCTCAGCACTCTTTGGCGGCCCGACCAGACCAGCCCCTCCTCTTTAGACCAATCAATCAGTCATACACAGAGAGGAGAAGACAACATGGAGAGCAGCAAAAAGCGAAAAGGAGGCGCCGAAAAAAATAGGATTAAAAAGAGACAAGCCCTTCAGGCAGATGCTGCAAAATGTATAAAAATAACCCAGATGTTTGCTGGTGGCTGTGGAGCGCGGCCACCTCGGCAGCAGCCACAGGTCCCGACAGCGGGGGTCTGCAGGTGGATGAGGCCGAGAAATGGCGACAGGGGCGCGGGAGACCCGCGGCAGCCGCAGATGCCGATGCGAGCGTGGGAAATACTCAACTTCAGGTAAGAAGTGATGAAAATACACATGACTCTGAGTCTAATACAGGGTGACCAGCTGGGCTGGGTGGGAGTCTGAGAGAAGGCGAATAAAATAAGGATAAGAATAAATAAGGCAGAGAATGCGCAGCACCGGGTCCTGCTCGCATTTACATATCTGCAGCATTCCCCCAACATTTACATATCTGCAGACAAACCCCATAAATCAAATCAAAACCCAAAATGCACCAACTTTCAGTCCAAACGCTCTTCTCAGATAAAAAGTTTGTTTGAAGCGGGATGAGGAAACGCCCACTCAATCCATCCAGGCGTCGGCGCGCCGAAATAAAAAGAAACAATCTCACCAGAGTCTCAAGGTCCTTTTAGCGTGCCTCCCCTGCAGTCCTGGGTAAAGGAAAAGTTACTGATCCACCGCGATCCCAACTCAAGGTGATACACAGTCCACAGGCAGTCCACAGGGCAACGGCCTCACGCCAAATCCTTCTCAGCAGGTGCGCACTCCAAGGTGAGACAGAGAGGAAGCGCCGTCACTTCCTCCTCCTTTTAAGTCCACTTCCCCACCGTCTCCAAAACATATTATTACAAAACAAATTTACACAAACAAATAAACAAGTTGAAACTTTCATTTGGAACACACTCGTTACCTTACAGGAGACAACAATTAATAATAAATGGTCATATTGCAGCGTAGATAATATAATAAAATAAGGAAACAAATGGAAATAAATCTAACGCTTTATTAATCGATCAGTGACCATTACAAAGTGATGAAAATACACATGACTCTGAGTCATGTGTATTTCTGAGGATGGTGTAGTAAGTTTAAGTTCATTAGACAAGTACATATACACCAACAAGACAATGTTTGTTATGTTATCTTAACACAAAACAGGAATATATGGCTGATGGAAAAATAAAGTTTCTTTATAGAATGGTTGTTTGAGATTTTTAATTTCTGTGTTCCTGTTGTTACAATACAGAGCCATCAGGCTCTCTGATGGTTCCTCCTTTTTGAGGCATGGTATGGTATGGTTTCCTATAAATACTGTATAACAAACACCATTATGTCATCTTAATAAACTATGATTTTATTCTAAGCACCTTGTTGGGTCAAGGGAAAACAGACATAAATACAAGCAATATCTAAGAGTGATTGCTGTTAGCACATCTTGCTCTGACTATAATCATTCTGACAGGGTGCCATGATAACATGGGTCATCATAGAATTACTGACTTAAATGGCCAAGATGGCCGCGCTCAGTGCAGCCGCAGCTTCACGAGTTCACGGATCATCTCTAGTTTTTAGTAATTTTAATAGTGTTTTTGTACCTGACTCTGCGCGTTTTTTGCGGGTGAATTACAGCCGAACTGATCTGTTAAGAATCGGAGCGGATTTACCACAGGGCACAGCTGAAATCAGCAACGAACTCAAATCAGAACTCGGAAGATTGGAGCTGCTAAAAACGTCCTTCTGGAAGCAGATGCGCTCCAGGGGAAAGAAAAGGAAGCGGTGCTCTCGTGGAAAGAAGAGGGGTTGCCGTGCAGGAATTATGACGAGACTGCGGGCAGACGCTAAAACCGGTAAACCCCCGATGCCGGCTCTTTTTCTGTCTAACGTTCGCTCGCTCGACAACAAAATGGATCTACTTCGTTTGAGGGTGACCACGTCGGAGGAGATGAGAAGATGCTCCGTGCTTTGTCTTACGGAAACTTGGATCTCTGAGGAAACTCCAGACTCTGTTTACGAGCTGGACGACAGGCTCTTTTTCAGAACAGACCGGTGCACCGAGACTACGGGGAAAACGCGAGGCGGCGGTGTTTGTATTTACGTACACAAAGATTGGTGCACGAACTGTGCTGTGATAAAAAGAGCTTGTTCAGCTGCCGTGGAGTTGATCACAGTAAGGTGTCGCCCGCACTATATGCCACGTGACTATTCAGTGATCTTAATCAGCGTTATTTACATAGCCCCTGATGCTAATGCTAATGACGCCCAGGGAGAAATTCATGACTTACTCACCTCGCTGCAGTGTAAATATCCTGAGGGGCTTTTCATTGTTTGCGGGGACGTCAATCACGTTGATCTTCAAGTCTCCCTCCCAGCCTTCAATAAGAACGTCTTCACAGCTACGAGAGGAGATAAAACGCTCGACCAAGTCTTCACAAATGTAAAGGGGGCATACACGGCGAAGACACGCCCACCGCTCGGAGCTTCCGACCACGACTCTCTGATTCTGGCCCCAAGAGAACTCCCCCCACTCAGGCGCTCAAAGCCGGAACAAAGAGAAATAACAATCTGGCCTCAAGATAGTTCCCCCATGTTGAGAGACTGTTTTGAGAGGACAAACTGGTCTGTTTTCAGAGAAGCAGCCACTGATGGAAGTTCAGTGGACATGGAACTGTACGCTTCCTCAGTCCTGGGTTACATCAGTACATGCTCTGAAAATGTATCCATAAAAAAATATGTGAAATCCTACCCGAACCGGAAACCCTGGTTAAATAAAGAAGTTCACGCCTTGCTAGCAGCCAGAGACACTGCATTCAAGTCAGGAGATAAAGTGGAGCTGAGAAAGAGCAGGAATGAACTGAAGGATGGCATTAAGAAGGCCAAGGCCACGTATGCACAGAGGATCGAGGGACAGTTCACCTCACAAGACCCACGGAGCATGTGGAAGGGTATTAAATGCATAACAGATTACAAAGGCAAAAACAAACAATGCCCCAGGGACCCATCTCTGCCTGATGCCCTCAATAAGTTTTATGCACGTTTTGATGATCCAAACAGACCAGCTAGCACCAGACTCACCTCATCACCAGATGAAGAGCATCTCAGGGTGTCCGCAGCAGAAGTGAGAGGCAGTCTCAGAAAGATTAATCCTCATAAAGCAACCGGACCAGACAACATCCCAGGGAAAGTTCTGAAGGAATGTGCGGACCAGCTCTGTGAGGTGCTGGCTGACATCTTCACCACCTCACTTGCACTGGAGTCAGTTCCCACCTGCCTGAAGACCGCGACCATCATCCCAGTCCCAAAGAGCTCCACAGTGACTGGTCTGAATGACTATAGACCGGTGGCCCTCACCCCGATAGTCGCTAAATGTTTTGAGAAACTGGTCATGTCCCACATCAAGGCAACCGTCAACATCAATGAGGACCCTCATCAATACGCATACCGTGAGAACCGATCAACAGAGGACGCCATTTCTTCCGTGGTCCACACTGCTCTCACCCACCTGGATCAGAAAGACTCATACGTGCGTCTGCTCTTTGTGGACTTCACATCTGCCTTCAACACCATGATCCCCCAAACTCTGATAGACAAACTATCTACACTTGGACTAAGCCCCTCTATTTGTAACTGGGTACTAGACTTCTTAACAGACAGACCACAGTCCGTGAAGATCCACAACTTCTCCTCCTCCACCATAACCCTCAGCACTGGCTCTCCTCAGGGATGTGTGCTGAGCCCCCTTCTGTTCACTCTGCTCACATATGATTGTACAGCCACACTTCCAGGCTGTCATATTGTTAAGTTTGCAGATGATACAGCGGTGGTGGGATGCATCACAAACAATGATGAGTCCAGCTACAGACAGGAGGTGGAACACCTGGAGAGCTGGTGCAAAGAGAATAATCTTCACATGAATGTGAAGAAGACAAAGGAGATGATTGTGGACTTCAGAAGGAACAAACACACCCATGCCCCACTGAAAATAGGTGGGTCTGCAGTGGAAGTGGTCTCCAGCTACAAATACTTGGGTGTACACATGAATGATAACCTCAGCTGGAGCAACAACACCACCAGCCTGATCAAGAAAGGTCATCAGAGACTCTACTTCCTCAGACGGCTGAGACGAGCTGGTCTGAGCAGCCCAGTCCTCACCTCCTTCTACAGGTGTGCAGTGGAGAGCATCCTGTGCTCCAGCATCAACGTGTGGCATGGAGGCTGCACAGTTGAAGAGAGGAAAGCTCTGCAGAGAGTGGTGAAGGCTGCACAGAAGTCTGTTGGAGTCAGTCTCCCCACAATCACAGACATTTATACCTCCAGATGCAGGAAAAGAGCCACCTGCATCATGAAAGACCTCACTCATCCAGCACACTCACTCTTTGCCCCACTCCCCTCAGGACGGAGGTTGAGGAGCATCAAGTGTAGAACCACTAGACTGAGGAACAGCTTCTACCCTGAGGCTGTTAGACTCATGAATAAATAAAAATAAAATAAAAAATAAACACTGCAAAATATCACATCATGCTGATGCTGATCTGTTTTCTTGTTGCTGTGTTCATCTGTGTTCATCTGTGACCATCTGCTCATACAAACTCATGTTCGTGCTGCTGTTTATTCCCACTATATTAGGCTTAGTGTATTACTAGTTGATGTTTTTCTTAGTTAGTTCTAGATGTTATTACTGTTTTTCTCTTTCATTTGTTGTTGGATGTAACTGGGACCTCGTGTACATAATCTTGTTTTCATCACATGTACCACATGCGGTGCAAATGACAATAAAGACTCTCTGACTCTAAATAAAAAAGTATCTTTTCATTACAGTTTGCAAGCACTGTCACAAGAAATTTGTTTCCATTCACGAGCGTCATTCTCTTTCCATCAATACCTGGTGGGCCACTCTGCTCAAAATGCCCGGGCCGATTTTTTGTCCGAGTCCAGCCCTGCCTGCACGGATGGGTGGAGCGTCAGCACCTGCGCAACCTGCACGGATGGACGGAGCGGCTGCACCGGAGCCACCCGGACAGCGTGAGGAAGCGCTGTCCGAGTCTCCATCATGGAGCACTGTTGTGAGGAAAGCAGTGAAAAAGCCTGCGCGTCCCCCAAACGCAGCAGCGCAGCGCAACGCGCGTCCACAAAAGGAGCAGCGGAGAAATGTTGGCATATTTGGAACTGGACCCGATGACAACATCCCAGTGATTAGAACCAAACTGGTGAGTGTGTTTGCAACTCGGTTCTCTCCAGAGCTTGATGCTGGCACGCTGTCCTCTTATCTGTCTGAGAAACTGGAGAAACGTGTGACGTGTCGGAAGATCGACTCGAGTCACAATAGATGTAGCTCATTCCAGGTCACAGCAGAGTGCAACGAACTGTCTGAGATGTACGAGCCACAACTTTGGCCAACGGGGGTTTATGTTCGCCGTTATTTTGAGGCACGCAAACCCAGAGCTGACAGGGACAATGTTGCACTCGTGTCAGGGGGTGGAGCTGAGCTGCAGCGCTCTGCACCTGTGGTTACACCTGACGCTTCAGGAGAGCAGCCGTGCACTAGCACGGATCAAACTGCCACAGCATAAATGAGCATTAATGTTGTGTCATATAATGTCCGTGGGCTGCGCGTTGGCCAAACAGAGGCAGATAAATCACGTCGTCTTGTGGTGGATGAACTTCTGAAAAAATGTGATGTTCTGTGCGTTCAAGAGACTTTTTTATCTAAACAGGACCTGGACAGACTCAACTCCCTGCATGAAGACTTTTATGGTGCAGGTGAATCTACCACTGACTTTAGCACTAAGTTAGTGCGGGGCAGAATTTCTGGGGGCGTGGCAGTATTGTGGCATAAAAGGTACGATCAGCTGATTAAAGTGATTAGACTGGATGTTGACTGGGCTATAGGAATAGAGTTCAGCTTCAGGGATAAAAAGTTCATTATACTGAATATATATACACCTTATGAAAGCCCCGAGAATGAAGATGAATATCTTAATAGGCTGGCATATATTGTGTCATTTATTCAGGACAATCCATCCACTTGTTTTTTTATTGTGGGGGATATGAATGCTGACGTGACAGATTGTAAGTCATTATTTGCCAATCACTTAAAGCAATTTTGTTCCAGCAATAAGTTGATCCTATCCAGTGAAGTGCTCTTGCCTGTAGATAGCTACACTTACATTAGTGAGGCTTGGTACACAACTTCGTGGTTGGACCACTGTATCTGCACGGAGGATGCACATACCTCTTTAAAGACCATCAGGATTAATTATGAATTTGCAACATCTGATCATATCCCTGTCTCCTTGTCTATAGATATGGGTAATCTACCAGCCCTTTTGCCTGAAAACAATGACAGGCGAGAAGGAAAAATAAATTGGGACAATCTGAATGAGCAGGAGCTGAATCTATACTGCACCCAGTCTGAAACCTTGCTGAATACTATTGTTTTGCCAAAAAGTGCAGTGAGATGTTCGGACATGAACTGCAAAAATACGCAACATGGCACAGAGTTGTGCTCTCTATATGAGGAAGTGTTAAAATCACTTCTTATCTCAAGTAGATCTTTGCACAAAATTAAAAAGCATCAAGCCAAGCCAGGGTGGAATGAATATGCAAAAGAACTTCATGCTGAGGCCAGAAGGGCTTTTAAACTGTGGGCTGAATCAGGCAAACCTACACATGGTCCAGTATTTGATTTTAAGAAGAGGACAAATGCTAATTTTAAATATGTTTTACGATTTATTAAGAGGAATGAAAACGCACTTAAATCTGAGTCACTTGCAATGAAATTACAACATAACTGTCCTACAGAATTCTGGAAAGAAATTAAAAGAGTCAATAATGTAAAAACCTCCTTGCCAACAAACATTGATGGTGCAAATGGACCAGATGAAATTATGCAATTATGGAAGGAACACTATCATGAACTGTTTAACCGTAATAAAAGTAATCCCTTTGTGTTGAACGACATAGACAAACATGAAGATGTTACTATTTCTGCACAAGAAGTTGTGGATATTGTTATGAAGCTGAAAAATAATAAGGCATGTGGCGCGGATAAGATATCCGCAGAGCACTTAAAATTTGCAAGCAGGAAACTTTTTCCCTTGCTTGCCATTTGTTTTACTGGGTTTTTAATTCATGGCATTTTACCAGATTCTATACTGTCTGTGATTTTAGTGCCTATTGTTAAGAATAAGGCTGGTAAGATAAATAGCAAAGACAACTATCGACCTATAGCTCTAGCCAGTATTTTATCAAAGGTCTTGGAGAGAGCTATGTTAAACAGAATGGAGAAGTTTCTCCTGACATCCGATAATCAGTTTGGCTTCAAACCAAACCTTGGCACTGATATGTGCATTTTTGCTCTCAAGGAGATCTTGGATCTATACAATAGGCATAATACCACAATTTTTACGTGTTTTATAGATGCTTCAAAAGCGTTTGATTATGTAAACCATGGGAAATTGTTTCATAAATTGCATGAAAGAGGAGTACCAAAATATCTTTTAAGAATCTTAGTGTATTGGTATGCTCACCAGTCTATGTGTGTAAAATGGGGAAAATCTGTTTCATCGTCTTTTTATGTGAGTAATGGTGTGCGACAAGGCAGCATTTTGTCTCCTTGCTTTTTTAACGTGTATATGGATGATTTATCTAAACTGCTGAATCAATGTAGGACTGGTTGTTGGGTTGGTAATAGAACCATCAACCACCTAATGTATGCTGATGATCTTGTTATATTTTGTCCATATAGTGCTGGTCTGCAGCAACTGTTAAGAGTTTGCTCGCAGTATGGACTGGACTTTGACATCAAATATAATGCAATAAAAAGTATCATCATGATTATCAGGAGCAAAGAGGACACTAAATTATCTTTCCCTGACTTCACTCTGTCTGGCAACATCCTCAAAGTCAGTGAGGAGGTGAAATACTTGGGACACTACATAACCGCTGACCTGTCTGATGACAGGGACATTTACAGGCAGCGTTGTATGCAATATGTACAAGCTAATGTGCTTCTTCGGAGGTTCTCTATGTGCTCAGTGTCTGTAAAAACTGCACTCTTCAAAACATATTGTACCCCAATGTACACTGCACACCTGTGGCGGCATTACAGAAAGAGCAGTATGCATAAACTACAGGTGGCATACAATGATGGCATGAGGATGCTGCTTAAGGTGCCGCGATGGAGTAGTGCCAGCCAGATGTTTGCAAATGCCAATGTACCAACTTGTGCAGCTGTGCTTCGTAACCTTATGTACAGATGTATGTGTAGGCTAACAAACTCTGCAAATAGCATCATCTATACTCTGACCAACCCTGCACAAAGCTCGGTTAGGTTCTATTCAAGTCTGTGGAATCACTGGCGCCTCAAATTATTTGGCAATGGATGAACATTCTATTTTTACTGTGTCTTGTTGATGTTATCTTTTTAATTTTTTATATATTCTTATTTTTGGTGGTGGTTGTTTTTGTTACTATGGACCATATGCGTCTGAAATAAAGTTTTGATTGATTGATTGATTGATTGTACCAATTTTGCTGTTGCATGCTTTAAACAGATCAGTCAGACCTGGCCAAGACAGGCAGTCCCTTTCTCAGAGCCGCCGTTGGAGGTCGAGGTCTTCCTCTCGTGGCCAAAGGTAAATTGTGATCAAAAGTACTGTATAATATTGACAGTATAAATGAAGCACTGTAAAAAGGCCGAGTTTGAACAACAACTCTTCTAGATGGAAGAAAATATTAGTAGATTTACTGACTTCAGCAAATTTCATGTTATTTTTTTCAGTTCAGCTAAAATTGTGGTGCAAAATTATCATTCCCACTGCTTAAAATTATACTACCATTACAATAGCTGCTGTAGAAATGTTCTTCTTTTATGTTTATTTTTTAAACAGATCAGTCAGCCCTGGCCAAGACAGGCAGTCCCTTTCTCAGAGGCGGCGTTGGAGGTCGAGGTCTTCCTCTCGTGGACAAAGGTAAATTGTGGTCAAAAGTATAATATTGACAGTATAAATGCAGCACGTTGCTTAGTCTGAACAACTTTTACTGACTTCAGCAAATGTCACATGTTCATTTTTCTTTTTCTTTTTTCGTCCCAGTTAAGCTAAAAATTGTGGTGCAAAATTATCATTCCCACTGCTTAAAGTTATACTGTAGGAGGTGATGAAGAGACGACACAGAAGACGGGATGCAGAACTTCATCTTTAATCAACTCCTACAGTTCTGGCGGTAAGCACCCAAAAACCACCTTATATATCAACCCTTTCACAATACAACCTCCGGTCCTCTGGACCTTTTACAATAAAACATCCGGTAACACATTCGGTCCACTGGGTGTGAGTAGAGTCCCCTAGTGGTCCACCACACACGCCCCCCCAGAACACCCAGTGAGGTCCATCACTAGTCCAGCATTTTAGGTTTGATCAAATGACCAGAACGGCTGAACCTGGGCCCTGCGTAATCAGTCTGATGAAGCGGAGGGCGACGAGGAGGGCCTGCAGAAGAGTCGGGCTCCAATGGTCGTTGAGAGTCTCTGGAAGGAGGACCGTAGTCTGTTAGCAATGTGGATGGAGGTCTGCCCCTGCGAGGAACCTGGGCCATAACAACCTGATCATCTGACATAACATGAGCTGGTTTAAGCCTATCGATACAGACAGTCTCAGTACGACCCCCTAAATCTAAAAGGAAGTGTTTTGGACCTGGTTGAAGAACCCGAAACGGTCCATCATACAAAGGCTGTAGTGGTGTCCTGTGTGCATTGTGTTTGACAAAAACAAATTTAGAGGACTCCAGACTCTTAGGTACAAATGACTGCGGTAAACAATGGTGTACCGGGCCGGGGACACGAACAGAGCCCTCCTGAGAGGAAAAATGGATCAAGGGTGGAGCGAACTGTGGTGAGGGTACCTCAGGTAAAAACTCACCGGGGACGCGCACAGGCTGACCGAAAACCAGTTCAGCCGGGGAAGAGCTCAGGTCCTCTTTGGTTGCGGTACGTAAACCCAACAAAACCCAGGGAAGACGGTCAATCCAGTTGTCACCGGTCAATGCAGCACGAAGTGCAGCTTTCAATGACCTGTGAAACCGTTCACACAAACCATTAGCTTGGGGGTTGTAAGCGGTGGTCCTGTGAACGTTAGTCCCCAGACCCTTGGCCATGGTAGACCAAAGCTCAGAAACAAACTGCGGGCCCCTGTCCGATGTAATGTCTGAAGGGGGGCCAAAACGCGCAACCCAGGTAGACAAAAATGCCCGGGCCACCACTGCAGATGTTGTGGATGTCAGAGGAACCACCTCAGGCCACCTGGTGGTCCGGTCTATCATAGTCAGCAGATGAGTAAAACCTTGTGATGGAGGCAGAGGGCCCACCAGGTCTACGTGCACATGGTCAAACCGCCGACCAGGAATGGAGAAAGGTTCCAAAGGTGCTTTGGTGTGCCTGTTAACCTTAGCACGCTGGCATGGGACACACGCTGCTGCCCACTCCTTAACTGCTTTACGCAGACCGGGCCAAACAAACTTTGAACTGACCAGTTTCACAGAGGCTCTAACACCTGGATGAGAAAGGGAATGTAAAGAATCAAAAACGCGGCGTCGCCATGAAACTGGAACCAGAGGGCGGGGCCTGCCAGTAGAAACATCACAGAGCAGGAGAGGACCTCCGTCATTCACCTGCCGTTCCTCCAACTCGAGACCTGTGGGCCCGGACTGGAGCTCGAGTATTTCTGCGTCGCTACGTTGGTCCGCAGCCATAGCAGAAAAATCGATGCCAACGTACACGGGAGAGATCAGCACCCGGGAGAGACAGTCGGCCACCACGTTGGATTTGCCAGCCACATGCTGAATGTCTGTAGTAAATTCAGACACCGCTGCGAGGTGGCGTTGCTGGCGAGCAGACCAGGGGTCAGAAATTTTCGACATAGCAAACACCAAGGGTTTGTGGTCAACATATGCAGTGAACTGGCGGCCCTCCAGGAAAAACCTGAAATGGCGTGTGGCCAGGTAAAGCGCCAGCAACTCTCTGTCAAAAACACTGTATTTAAGCTCATTGTCCCGCAGCGTACGGCTGAAAAATGCAAGCGGCTGCCAAACCCCGGAAACCTGCTGTTCTAACACAGCCCCCACCGCAACATCAGATGCGTCTGTTGTCAAAGCTATTTGTGCCGCTGGGGATGGATGGGCCAAAAGGGCAGCAGTGGCCAATGCAGCTTTAGCATCACCAAATGCCTGTAGGCGTTCTGGTGTCCAGTCAACACTGTCGTTGGGCTTTTTCTTTTTTAGCGCTCCATAGAGCGGTCGCAGCAGTTGTGCTGCCCTGGGGAGGAAACGGTTATAGAAATTAACCATTCCCAAAAATTCTTGTAGCGCTTTAACAGACTGGGGCTGTGGAAAATTGGACACCGCCTGCACTTTGTTTGGTAACGGGACAGCACCACTGGCAGAAATGCGGTGGCCCAAAAAGTCAATGACTGGCAACCCAAACTGGCATTTCGCTGTATTTACAATCAGGCCATGTGCTGCTAGGCGCTGAAAAACCTCACGGAGGTGGGACATGTGCTGTTCAGCCGAGCTGCTAGCCACCAGGATGTCGTCCAAGTACACAAATACGAAGGACAATCCCCTTAGGACTGAATCCATCAACCGCTGGAACGTTTGTGCTGCACCTTTAAGACCAAAAGGCATGCGCAAAAACTCAAACAGGCCAAAAGGAGTGATAACAGCGGTCTTAGGGACATCCTCCACATGCACAGGAACCTGGTGGTACCCCCGTACTAAATCTACTTTAGAAAAAATGGAGGTCCCAGCCAGGTGCACTGAAAAATCCTGGATGTGGGGGATGGGATAACGATCGTTCTCTGTGATGTTATTAAGGCGGCGGAAATCCCCACATGGTCGCCATTTGCCGTCTGCCTTGGGCACCATGTGCAGGGGGGAGGCCCACGGACTGTTTGAACGTTGCACGATGCCTAAACGCTCCATGTTAGCAAACTCTTCCTGTGCTATTGCTAGCTTAGTAGCATCGAGGCAGCGTGCACGTGCGAAAACCGGGGGGCCCGTTGTGGGGATATAATGTTCGATCCCATGTTTTGTGTTTGTGTTGGCAAAATTAGGAACAGTCAGTGAGGGGAACTCAGGACAATAAACGCTGAAACACGTTACCCGAAGCTAAAAAGTTAGCATGCATTAAAGGCCCAGCTCCTCGCGTCGCACAAGGCAGTGACGAAAAAGACACAGCGTCGATCAAACGTCTGTTAGCAACATCAACAAGGAGCCCGTGAGCACAAAGAAAATCAGCCCCTAAAATAGGAACTGAGCTAGCAGCTACAACAAAGTTCCACTGGAAGTCCCGCGTCGCACAAGGCAGTGACGAAAAAGACACAGCGTCGATCAAACGTCTGTTAGCAACATCAACAAGGAGCCCGTGAGCACAAAGAAAATCAGCCCCTAAAATAGGAACTGAGCTAGCAGCTACAACAAAGTTCCACTGGAAGTCCCGTTCATGGAAACAAACAGTCACCAACCTTTCACCAAACGTCTTGATGGGAGAGCCATTAGCCGCGGTTAGCAGCGGCCCGCAGCCTTCTGCCAACCTGTCGGAGCCAGTCGGGGGAACGAGGCTCTTCTGCGAACCAGAGTCCACCAGGAACCGCCTCCCCGACCTCGAGTCTTCGATGAAAAGCAGCCTTTCCTTGTCGCCAACGGCCGCGGCTGCTAGCGGGCGCTGGCGTTGGTTTCCCTGCGGCTTGAAGCTGCACGGCGGGATGCACCGTCGTGCTTTGGTGCCAAAGCGCTGGTGGTAGAAACAAAGGGCGGCTCCTGTCCGCCTGCGGGTAGCGACCCCTGCTACCACCGATGGCTCGTCTGGCGCTGAGGGCGTTGCTTTAAGCCCAGGTGCTACTGGAGATCCGGGGACCGCCGCCTGGACCGCGAAGGTCCTCGTGGCCAGGAGGATACGGTCGGCTTCTTCGGCCAGCGAGCGGTAGTCTCTCTGCTGCAGAAGCGGGGAGTTGGCCAGGACCGTGCGCACCGAAGCCGGGAGCTGGCGGAGGAAGAGGTGGAGGAAGAGAAACCCACAGTTGTCTTATCCTATCAAGGACAACATGCGCTCCATCAGCTCAAGAGCCGTGCTATCGCCCAAACCGGAGAGGGAAAAAGGTTTCTCAGCGCGCTCTGCGTCTGAGAGTGAGTAACGCCGCAGGAGGAGCTGCTTGAAGGCCGCGTACTTTCCGTGTGCAGGAGGGTCCCGGAGCAGGGTTATTGCTCGCCGAGTGGACAACGGATCCAGCGAGGCGACCACATAGTGGTATTTGGTGTCGTCTGCAGAAATCCCGTGAAGAGCAAACTGTGATTCGATGTGGGCGAACCACGACGGTGGGTCGTGCAGCCAGAAGTCCGGGATTTTAACGGCCACCGAAAAAGCGAGCGGGGCCGCCTGTGGAGGTTCCACAGCAGCAGACATCTGAGGAGAGCTGGCTGGAGCGTCAGATGTCGACATGTTCAATTCACGAGGTCACCAATGTAGGAGGTGATGAAGAGACGACACAGACGACTGGATGCAGAACTTCATCTTTAATCAACTCCTACAGTTCTGGCGGTAAGCACCCAAAAACCACCTTATATATCAACCCTTTCACAATACAACCTTCGGTCCTCTGGACCTTTCACAATAAAACATCCGGTAACACATTCGGTCCACTGGATGTGAGTAGAGTCCCCTAGTGGTCCACCACAATACCACCATTTACAATAGCTGCTGTAGAAATGTTCTTGTTTTGTGTTTATTTTTTAAACAGATCAATCAGCCTTGGCCAAGACAGGCAGTCCCTTTCCTGGATATGAGACGCGTCCTGGCTACAGGTTCACCAAAGACACCCTGGGGGGTCCAGTAGCAGCTGTACCCAGGCTGAGTGCCCACATCTTCTTTATCTTTTTGATTTTACAGGAAATCTGTATATAAATATTTAAAATTGATTTAAGTGCTTTAAAAGTTGTTAAAAGCAGAAGCAGAAATGGACAAGAATTCCTTTCAAGGTTCAGTGTTGCCCAATGTTTTGGCCATTTTTTTATTATTATTGTCTAAGACAATAAAGCAGTTTTCTAAATTTCTGGTCTCGGGTTGATTCTTCCTAGCTGACTGTGTTGTAAACATGTAATGTAGATTAAATTATTTTTCAGACATTTTTGTGATTGCTATGTTCATAGTGAAAATAGACAAGTCCAATTAGGGGGTGGCACTGTTATATGATGAGATCACATCAGCACCTTGTTGTGAAAATAAAACACATTTTTTGTGCTTAGGGTCTTTATCCCCTCTTTAAACGCAACTCTGGCTACTGAAGACATGTATGGTATTTCCTGTTTACAAGAAAGAGGCTCTCTGGTAGTGGGGGAGGGAGAACAGTCTCTGAAACAAAACTCCTCTTATCAGTTAAAAGCAGGCTTAGTGCATGGTGGGGAGACCTGGCACCTCTTTGTCAGTTTTACAACTTTGTAGAATATATGATGGGGGAGAAGTCTACTGAAAGTCACTCTCTGCATGTATGCTCAGAAAATATCAGAATAGTTCTGATCTATGTGTGTAGTGTAGGATTTTTAATGTAATTTAATGTCTAGTTACACTAATTGGTCATTTAGTGGTTTACTAGTGTGTGTGTGTGTGTGTTTTATAAGTATTCAGCAATAATGTATATGTAGTCATCAATGTGTAGTGCCCTTCCCCCTAGGGCCTTTGTGGATCAGAGCTAGAACAAAGCAGAACTTCTGTTATTGGTTGAGAGCAGGCAACACCCTAGAAGAGTATAAAAGTATAAGTCCCCCTCCTCCAACGGACAACGCAGGAGCAAGCCACGAGGGAGCAACTCTCAGGTTGTATGTCTCCTTGAATGCGCATTCAATGTCTTTCTCTCTTTCTCTCTTCCTCTCTTTCTCTCTTTCTTTCTCTCTTGTTTTCTTGTATATGGCTTTATAAAATATAACAAATGTATTCTGTGACTTTTAAACTTATGATTAATTAAAACTGGTTTTGGAACTTTAAAGTGCGCGTCTGTCGTGTTTTCAGTGTATCACTCCTTTTTGATCCAAAGTGAACCAAACAACGAACTTGGGGCTTAACGCCAACAATTTGGAGGTTCCACCGAGATGGTTGCACGCGCGGACAGGAAGGGACAAGCGCGAGTCCAGAGCACTGATCAGTGACCGGTCTACACAACAAAAAGGTAAGCAGATTGCCTGTTTCAACAAAAATCTGAAATTGGACATTTATAGGCAAATTTTACTCAGTGTGTTTGGACTCCAGGGTTAATACGTGTGAAAAAAAGGAACGTTAAAATTAAAAGTAGAATTATAAGTTTCCAGCCAAGACTCCAGATTCCAGAGTAAAAACACGCAGTGGTCGCGCCTCCAGTGGTCCGACGGGTCCACCTGGTTGAGGGGGAGTGGGGTTTTAGAATAAATATTCGCCTCACTCCTGTAACCCTAGACTGAGTTTACTGTATCTCGTTAGGTTTTGTGGCTAACTATAAAACAGTGTCAATTAAATCTACTTATAATTTGATTTATGATGAGTAGAGGCGGAATCTGGTGAGGTGGTGTATTTGTATATTACCATGCGTAAAATACGTTATAATACACTAGGAATAAAGGTATTGAAAAATCAAACCCACAAACAAATAAAATAAATAAAGTGTGGGACTGAGTGAGAGTTTGAGGAAAACGCGCTGACCTACGCTGATAAAATAGTCCGATAAGAGTTCCAAACCTAGATCATTTAAATAAATAAAATAAAAGTAGTCACAGAATACTAAATCTTTTTTTATGTTCTAAAATAGTGGGGTTCCTGATAATGTGAGTCAACACACGATCATACCTATCTTATGTTACACTCAAAAGGTTCTAAAGAAAATCATTATTAATAAAATAAGTAAGAGATAATTTTAAAATAAAGAACAAAATAAAGGATAAAATAATATGATAAAGGAGAGAACACAGACTTCCACAAATTTTATTAAAATTCAAGAGGTAATTTTCTTCCATTGTTGAAGGTTCTTTTCATGGTGTCAGAGTCTCGCGTGAATGAAGTGCAAAAGTTGGCCTGTCCAGAACGCAGCTGAAATGTCTCCCGCTCCTACTACACACGCGTACACACACACACACACTTTTAGCGCACGTCAGTTTGCCTGCCTCACCTGCGTGACTTGTCTCTGCTCTCCAAACTGCGCGTGGCTTTCGGATTTGTCTCTGTCTCTCTCTGCAGCGCTGCGCTGCTCTGGACCAGTGGCGGAGCTAGACTTTTATTGCTGGGGGGGCCGAGAGGGGGCCAAGGCTATAAGGGGTCCACTTACTACGGGACAGTGGGAAAAATGGATTTATCCCAACTTTTTGGGGATTTGTTGACGCTATGAAATTTTGAAACAACATATTTTTCCCTTAAAATGATACATTCTCTCAGTTTAAACTTTTGATCTGTGATCTAAATATTTTTAAGTTTAGAAATCAAGTGGTTTTCTAAACAGCTTTAGTGTTTGACTTTGTCCACACTCATAAAACACACAATGAAGTACCCAAAAAAATATACCGGTAAACTTAAATGGTACATATCGCCCCTTGCTGCTTTGAGCATGTAACAGTCACAAGACCACATTGTTGTGGTACTGTTCGGGTGTATTTTTAAAGACATGTTAAGTGCAATTTGAAATAAGAAATATAAAATATGATAAAAATACATTTTTGTGTTTATTTCATTCCTATTCAAGACACTTTGATAAGAATGACTATATATTTAATATAGGCAGATACAGAGTACAGTATCTTTGTTTACAATTCTGGTTGGTGGTGTGCCTCATGATTTTTTCAATGAAAACACTGTTCCTTAGCTCCAAAAATGTTGAAAAACACTGGTCTAATGAAAATAAACAGTTTAAGTTAATTAGAATGATTTAAAAAAAAAATGAATTAGTACTTGTATCGGTACTTGGTATCTGCAAGTACTTTAATGTAAGTACTTGTACTTGGTTTTCAAAAATCTGGTATAGGTGCATCCCTAGTGGAAATCATCTGAAAAAGCTTTAATTGGCTAAAACCAGCTGAAAAATAGCTAAACAAGAGCATGGTCTTGCTAAATTGGGCTGAAAAAGTTGGATTAAAAAAAATGTAGAATTGGCTGAAAAAGCTGAAATAGGCTATATACAGAAATCATGGGCGTAGCCAGAATTTTGTGGGGGACGGTTTGTTTTAAAGGAGAAGTTGACAATGTATACTAATGTGCCTGGATAGCTCAATGGATAAAGCGTTTGCCTTCGGTCCCAAAGCTCATGAGTTCAAGTCCCGCATGGTACAATGTTTTTTTTTTTATTCATTCCAGATTAAAAAAGCACAAGAAAACTATTTACAAAACGGCAAGAAATAAAACAATGCATTAAATGAAAGGAATCAGACGAAGAAAATAATCTTATCTGCCCCTTCTCAAACTATTTTTTTTCAAACACTCTTTTATTGGATAAAAAAAGAAGAATGTGTTAACCACAGCCTGTGGTTAACACATTCTTCTTTCTTCACAGGCATATTAACTACTTTTTTTATCCAATAAAAGACAAATGTAAAATTAGTTGTTTGAATCGAGTGTTTGAAAAAAAAAATAGTTTGAGAAGGGGCAGATAAGATTATTTTCTTCGTCTGATTCCTTTCATTTAATGCATTGTTTTATTCCTTGCTGTTTTGTAAATAGTTTTCTTGTGCTTTTTTAATTTGGAATGAATAAAAAAAAAAAACGTTGTACCATGCAGGACTTGATCCCACGAGCTTTGGGACTGAAAGGCAGACGCTATATCGTTTGAGCTATCCAGGTACATTAGTTTAACAGTGTCAACTTCTCCTTTAAAAGTGGGCGGTTCGTTCGAACCCCCCGAACCCCACTTGCCTACGCGCATGGAAATTATTAAGTTTAATACCTTTGATACCATCACAACATTTTCTTCTTGCCTCAATAAAAGCACTGTCCTACTTGTTATTTATTTAATTGTTCCCATACATATCTCTAAAAAAACATATATATAAGCAGTGGTGGGCACAGACCGCTAGAGAGCGCTAAAGCGCTATTCCGCTTACAGTGGACCTAAACTTTTTGTCAGCGTTTTTGTGAATTGACTAACTTTTATAATTCATAAGCGGATTTATGCTATTTTTATTTAAAATGCAGTACCGCTAATAACTAATTATCTATCAGTAAAAACCAATAAACTTATTTACAAGCTTTTATGCTGCTTGTTTTTTACCTTTTTCCCCACGTAAACAGCAGAGGAGGAAAGGGTGTGAGGGGGAGGGGGGCAGAGCTGAGAACAGACTCGGCTCTACCATGTAGGTAAATGCCTGGGGGTCCCATTTCAGCAGTGGCCCCGGCCCCGCCTCGCCCCGTGCAGTCACCTACATCACTAACATTGCTCATGCTTGTTAATGTACATTTAACATAAAAATAATTATAGTTACGATGAAAACGATCATTAAATACGCAATAAAAAAAACGGTCGATTTCTTTATCCCCCTACTAAAAATGGACTATTCCATCTTGACAACTTCCGGGTCATAGTTGAACTCAGGGGCTAATTCTGTAGCTGGCTGCGCTCGGTGTCTTCATAAATCCGTAAATAACCCGCTGTTTCAAGCCAAATTAACGTGGCCGGATGATTTTATTGTGTGTTTTGTGATGACCATTCGACGGTGAGTCGTTATTTTTATGTATTTTAGTTACTTTTCATTAAATCTGTTGACTACCTATAGACGCTAACTGTGTCTGCCTGTTACACCGGTAGTGCTGGGTTACTAATGAAATCCGTAAATAACACCGCTGTTTCAAGCCAAATTAACGTGGCCGGAGGAGTTTATTGTGTGTTTTGTGTCGACCATTCGACGGCGAGTTGTTAGTTTCATGTATTTGGGTTACTTTTATGTATAAATGCGGTGGCGACACACCCGTGTATTTGAGATTTAAACGTGGTTTTAGGGATTAAAAGATCATTCTATTTTTTGTTAATTTCGTGGCCCAATAGAATATATGTACGTAAAGTATTAAATAAATCCTTTGATTTTTGTAATTTCATCCTTTTAGGATCATTTTTGTTACTTTACAGTTGGCAGTGTAGTGCAAATATTGATAACGCTGCCGGCTATATATAAATATATATAATATATAAATATATATAATATATATACAGGTATTCCCCGATTTACGAGCGAGATCCGTCACAAGGAGGCGCTCGTAAACCGGAAATCTCGTAATTTGGAACGGCCGCCATTTCTCTCGTAAACCCGGAAGTCCGCTCGTAAATTTCGCCAGCGCACCTAAAAACACTCTATTTTCATCTAAAAACTACTTTTGAGTGCATAAAAATGATCGGAAACGTGTGTTTATATGCTTAACTTGCTAACTGTAGTGAAAAAACACATGAAAACTCAGTATTTTTTTCGTTTTTTCCAAAAATTCAACCCGGAAGTCCGCTCGTAAATTTCGCCAGCGCACCTAAAAACACTCTATTTTCATCTAAAAACTACTTTTGAGTGCATAAAAATGATCGGAAACGTGTGTTTATATGCTTAACTTGCTAACTGTAGTGAAAAAACACATGAAAACTCAGTATTTTTTTCGTTTTTTCCAAAAATTCAACCCGGAAGTCCGCTCGTAAATTTCGCCAGCGCACCTAAAAACACTCTATTTTCATCTAAAAACTACTTTTGAGTGCATAAAAATGATCGGAAACGTGTGTTTATATGCTTAACTTGCTAACTGTAGTGAAAAAACACATGAAAACTCAGTATTTTTTTCGTTTTTTCCAAAAATTCGCAGCTCGTAAGTCTGGAACCTCGCAGATCAGAGCGCTCGTAATTCGGGGACTACCTGTATATATATATATATATATATATATATATATATATAGTATATATATATATATATATGTAT
>JBBPBX010046692.1:0-26486 GCA_038048925.1 Garcialebias charrua | reverse complement strand
ATCCCTATAAAAATTTGACACATAATTTGAAATTAATGAGTAATTTTCTGTTATGGAGCCATTAATGTTTAGTTTAGATAGAGATTTTATTTCCATGTTTCTTTTTTCCATGTTAAAAAAATATTTGCTATTTTTTTCACCTTCCTCAATCCATTTTAATCTAGATCGAATAAAAGCGCCACGGGCCTTTTCTTTATATATTTCATCTAACTCTTCTTGATATTTATGTAGCTGAACTAGCAAAACTTCATCATCTGACATATAAGTAAGATCTGAAATAGATTTAATTAATTGCTCTAATTTTTCTTTTTTTAAATAGTTAAGTGTTTTGCTAAATTGAATTACAACTTTTCTAATTTCATATTTAAGCAATTCCCAATATTTCCCAAACTGGTTGTTAGTTAGAGCTAATGTCCAGTACTTTTTGATTAGGTTTAGGATTAATGAAGTAAGTTCTATATTATTTAATAAAGAGTTGTTTAGTTTCCAATGGTTAAAAACTCTTCTACTTTCTTCGTTGGAAAACTGAAGTTTTAAATAAATAGTTTTATGATCAGTTAGAACAGCAGGGCAAATTTTAACTTCTGATACTTGTCTCTCCATTTCCTCAGAGATTAACCAAAAGTCAATTCTTGACTGAAGTGAAAGAGTTTTGTTATTCCATGAGTATTGTCTGTCAAAGGGATGACGATGTCTCCATATATCCAATAAATTCCAGCGAATAGCAAAGTCCGTGAGATGGTTCTGTCCATTCTTTATTCTTGAGGGATGTCTGTCCAGTTGATTGGACCAAACCATATTGAAATCTCCGCCTAAAATAATCTTTGCTGATGGAAATTTAGTACAAAGTAAAGTCATATTGTCCTCTAGCTCCTTCAAAAAACACATATTTAAAGAATCAGAATTATAACCATAAATATTGCCCAGTAAAAAAATGTAAGAGTTAAATTCAACCATTAATAAAATCCAGTGGCTTTTTTGTCTGATGTAGGGGCGGCCGTGGTGTAGTGGTAATGGCAGTCGACCCCTGATCGGAAGGTTGGAGGTTCGAATCCCGCATCCGCCCACCATGTGTCGTTGTGTCCCTGGGCAAGACACTTAACCCCGAGTTGCTCCCGGTAGGTCTGGATGGCGCCTTGCAAGGCAGGCTACCACTACCGGTGTATGAATGTCTGAATGAATGGGTGGATGGCTGGTATTGTAAAGCGCTTTGGGGCTCCTCACAGGGGGCTGGAAAGCGCTATATAAATAAGCTCCATTTACCATTTACCATTTAAAAGCCTTGCTGTGCGCTCCTGTGGCAGACATTTGCAGCAGAGCTAAACGTAGGTGCGACCTATACCTCCAGTGCGACCTATCTAGGGATTTTTCCAATCTATTGGTGATAATTGGACAATGCGACCTATACTCCGGTGTGACCTATACTTCGAAAAATACGGTAACTCCAGGTGAGAGCAGTAATACAGACGTTCTACCATGAAACAGCACCATAGACTCAAAAAATCACAAGAAGTGGTTTGTAATAAAAGCACTCAGAAGTATTCAATATTTAAAAAATAATAATAATTTACATAGCTAATCAAATAGTTCAGTAAAAATGTTGTCATCTCTGTAATTGCTTAGTAATTTTCACCTGCATGTATGTATTGGAAACAATGCCTTTGTCTTCCAGAAGCCTTGAGCTTTAATCCGTCAGGAAACGTAGGGCTTGCCAGTAAGACCACAGTGCCAAAGGAAATCTGACCCAAACCAGTCTCGTCTAAGTAGCTACATGACAAACTGACAGACTGGGAAGAGCATTAACATAAACCAGCTAAGCAGAAGGAAAAGCATAACACGGAAATTAATAACTAAAATATTGTCACCATGAGAAAATGCACGGATAAAATAATAAATAAAATGTTGAGTTTTGAGCACAACTACCAGTATGACTTTCAGAACATCCAACCCCAATAACTTCAGTCGTATTTTACTTTCTGCTCGAGGTTAGCAGAGGTTAACATTCTATGCTATGTTAGCTCATTAGCGTTAGTGAGCATGCTAACATGCTAGCTTTAGCATTTAACCCAACAGTTGCCAGATATGATAATTGTATTTATACTTAGGATACTGTACAATATGTACTTTTCCTATCTGGCAACACATGTCCAAATTAATACTGCACCCCCGCCCCACCCCCTGCAGCCTTAGAGCACTTCTCTGCTTTGTTCACTTCGAGTCATCATTTTTATATGATCCATATTTATTTATTACTGAACACTTTGGAACTCTGTATACTGTTGGTGTGTATTTTATTTGTACCAACAACTGTATTTAAAATTGTTTCGAGACTAGTATGAATGTAGTTCAGTTGCCAAAATGTGTGCCAAAAAATAAAGACAGTAGATTTACTGTATGTAAACATGAATTACAGGGTTTGAACTACTGATAGTGTCTTAAAGGTGGAGTCTGCAGTTTCTGTAGAACATCAGCACTTAGAAAAAATTTCAACAAGCAAAGCATTCTGATCCCTCCCCCTCAGAGCCATATATGGCTCTGCCCCCTTGTGGTCTGTTAAAATTCAAATTCAAGCTCTGTTTTTATTGGCTGATTCGAATTCAAGCTCGGTTTTTATTGGCTGGTTACAAACTTTGTTTTTATTGGCTGGAAAATGGCGGGTCACTTTTTCTTTTTAGAAATGCTTATTTACCACCTGGAGAAGCAAGGGGACAATATTTTTTTTTAGTTTTTTCAGAGATTACCTCTCTAACATCAATCTAGTGACAGAGTGAAGAAATATGTTAAAATATATATTGTTTGAAAAGTTACAGACTACATTACAATCTTACATACCCCAGCTTTAATGACCTTATAGTGATATTTTATTGTAAAGTAATTAAAACAACAACAAAATTGTTCCAAATGTGAGTTTTTTGTTTGTTTAGTTTTTGTTACCTGTTACATTTCACCAAATACACTCCAATCATTGAAATATGACTGGCATAGTGGTACTGTACGTTAAAGCCATCACGTTTACCGTTGCTTCAGCACACAATGGACAAACCACTAACAAAGAATTGTGTTGGCTCAGTTTTTGAAATTGAGTGCAAAATTCAATTCCTATGTTTGATTCAGTGCTACCACTGCGTCGCTACTGTTTGTGTTTCTGAGAGATGAAGGTTGCAATAGTTACTGTACCCACTGTTTGTCAGGTCATTGGACTCATGCTCAGAGTCACTGGTACTCAATGTTGAGACTGTCTTGCAAGAAATATTAAAAGATTTACTGTATTTGAAAGTTTCTTGGAACTTTTGTGTTTTATTACTTAGAAGTCCCATTTTTTTTTTACAATGCAAAGTGAAAAACAAACTATTGTACATTATAATACCTGTTTCTGTGTATACATTTGTTTCCATTGAAATAACAAAAAATATAAGTGACTAATACAAACCCATTACACAGGACCATATGACCAGTACTGTATACTGTATTTGTCAAACATACACCACAAATGGTATAAGTTAAGGGAAAAAAATGCAACTTTTTATGAAGTTGTGCACAAATGAGTTTTCAAAAAACAAATCTCTATATTAAAAGTGTTGTGATTTGTAAAAGAATGCTAAAACTCTGCATTAGACAAGTGCAATAAGTTAAGTCAACTTTATTTATAAAGCACATTTAAAACAGCAGCTGTTACCAAAGTGCTTAACAATAACATCAATGAGAGTAAGTTAATGGAAAAAATAACACTAATGATAGTACTGAAAAAAATAATTAAAAACATTAAAGGAAAAAAGACAGAACAAAAAATACTAAATTAACTCGCACTGTGTGAAAGGCCAGAGAAAACAGATGTGTTTAGCAGAGGTTTAAGAACAGGAAGTGGCTGGTTAAAAAAAGTATAAAAATAAAAATAAAAAAAGACATTACTCCAACAATGTTTTTACACTGTCCAAAACATTTCACTTTTATAATATATTTTAAATTATTCTTAAAAATGAAGAAAGTTTGGTGTTTAAATTTTATTTTTTTAGTTGTTACCAGTGGAAGAAAGCTCTTCAGTCCATATCTGGTGCACCTGGCAGAGCACTGCATCTTCGATCATGTCATGGAAGATTTCTACAAACCAAAAACACGTTACAGTACTGAAACTTACTTTGAATCACACACACAAACACACACATCATTACTTATAGCAGCTATCAGAAGTTCGCAGCAGACGCACGAGTCCTAGCCGGTGGTTTTACCTGCGTGCCCCAGTCCTGTTGGGAGAGGCATCCTCAGCGAGCCGGCTGAGTGCTTCAGTCGCTCCTGGAGAGATGTCTGCACCAGGTCCAGGGTGCAGTCCTGGTGCCACACGGGCAGCTCCAGACCCTTCATGCACTGGATGATGCGCTCCTTCTCCTCCGCTGTCAGAAGCCCCTTTAGGTGGGCCACATACACCATGAAGGACATGTCGATGTTGACGGCCTCCCCGTGAAGCAGTGCTGGTAAAACAGTCTGGACCAGAAAAAGTGGAAACTGAATGAGTTTATTTCAAAACACTTTTCATGTTGCAGTTTAGCCCATTGAGGCCAATTTAAAACACAGTGGAAACTGTTCGGAGACCATTTCCAACTCGGGGCTGATGAGGTGCCCGAAATCCACCAGGCGGTCCAGATCATCCTCCCACAGGTTAGGAGCCAGCTCCTCCAGCATGGTTTCTATGGCGATGCTCGTGGATGCCACCGCGCTGTCGTCCTGCTCAGACGGTTGCAACTTGGTGTCCAACAACTTCCTGCCGTGAGCCTCCAGCAGCTGAAACAGGCCGCGGTGCTTCATCAGGGCCATCTGAAACCATTAGACCATCAGTCACACTCTGGAAGCTGCATGTTGGACACCAGCCTGATCTCTGCAGGTTCTGGTAATGACCCAGCCCACAGAGACGTGTGATGAGACTGAAAACACGTTTTTATTACTGTTCAACAGAAGGGATTAGCCGAGTTGAGTCAACATGTGCATTTGTTAAAACATGCAACAAGTGACTTGTTTACACAGCAACATAAGATTTACAACCGGACAGCTGTGGTTGACGCCAACAACGAGCAATCAAGCTGCATTGAAACAAGCACTGTTAGGTCTGGGTGCAACAAACAGATCGTCTGAGCAGAAACATTCAAAGCCTTTGAATTCAGTGAGTCTTTCTGGAAGGAATGCATATGACCCGCTACCGCCCATGTTGGTTTTAAACTTAGATCACCTTTTCTTGATGGACAGCCATTTTGGTCAAGATAGCACAAGATCTGTTAGCACAAACTATGTGTATGTTCCCTGATGCATGCTCAATAATCCAGGTAGAAAAATCTAAAAAAGCTAAGTCTGGTCCTCTGGACATTCAAAAAACAAAACAAAACAAAGCAAAAGTAGAAACGTTTCGTCTTTCGTCCGAAAGACTTCCTCAGTCTGAGCTGCTGTATTCAGCTCAGTCTTATAAATAGCACCTGCTGTTATTGCTAGTATCACTCAGCCCTCTGTGAATAGCAAACAACCATCAGGGTGCTAACGATCCATCGTTAGGCTGATGGTCCTCCTTGATCATGTGAGCAGCTGGTTTCGGCTGTCATCAGCCAACTGGTTGATCCACTGTGAGAGGGTGCTATTTATAAGACTGAGCTGAACATAGCATCTCAGACTGAGGAAGTCTTTCGGAC
This sequence comes from Garcialebias charrua, assembly GCA_038048925.1. Classification (NCBI taxonomy): domain Eukaryota; kingdom Metazoa; phylum Chordata; class Actinopteri; order Cyprinodontiformes; family Rivulidae; genus Garcialebias; species Garcialebias charrua. The sequence goes on along the minus strand of JBBPBX010046692.1, from coordinate 20,817 downwards.
GAAAGACGAAACGTTTCTACAATTTTTTTGCTTTGTTTTGTTTTTTGAATGTCCAGAGGACCAGACTTAGCTTTTATAGATATGTGTATGTTACAACTGTCAGCAACTACCACCTCAAATCTTAGCTCAATGTCTGTAAAAATGGACAGCAATGGCCATTCTTGTTTCCTGATGTTGATTAGCTGTGGCAGCCATCTTGAACAGTGTTGACTCCAAATGTCTAGCACTGTAGCTGTACATCCAGTAAGTTCTTTCTGTGACTCTCCCTGAAATCCGTCCAGTGGTTTGTGAGATATTTTGCTAACAGACGAACAAGGTTGACGGCAACTGTTAATACCATAGTTTTAGGACATAAATCCACATGCGGGGACCATTCTTCGAGCTCATTCTGTCCGTTGTGATCATGCAGTGAGGAGCACCTTCAGCATCTCTGCCAGCCCGTTGGAGATCTGCCGTGGGGGGAGGGTCTGGAAGAACGAGGAGTCCAAGAAGGACGCCACCGGAGGGACGTAACTCCCCAGCTTGTTCTTCCCACCCGCAAAGTTCACCCCTGTTTTGGCCCCCACGCTGGCATCAACGTACGACAGCAGCGTGGTGGGCACTCGGATATATGGAGTCCGTCGGCGATAGAGCGACGCTGCCAGACCCACCACGTCCAGACAGACTCCTCCCCCCACGGCAACGATCGGCTCGGTGCGTCTGTCGATGCCGAACTTGTGAAGCTCCTCCAAGATCTTGGTCACTAGCTCCAAGCACTTGTTCTCCTCAGTGGTGGGCAGGGGGAGGATCTTGGAGACGACTCGTCTGGACTCAAAGTAGTGAGCAAGCCTGGAGCCGTAGAGCTGGTGCACGGTTTCATCCATGACGACGAAACGCTTCACGGGTTTGGAGTCGTTTCGTAAGGTGTTTTTAAGTTCTTCATCTCCGACGTGACCCCAGAGCAGGGTGTCGTTGCTGGGGTCCAGGAGGCCTCTGCACTGAATGACTCTGTAGGTGAACACGATGGGGCTGACAACGGTCCAGGTCACTCCTTGTTCTGACTTGTTCTCATAGCTGAAGGTAATTCACAGTAAACAACAAAAACAAACAAAACGTTACGTTGGTTATTTGGACCTCCTACAATGTCCTCCTCTTCAAACACACAATGCATACTGTGATCCCATTTCATGTTTCCAACCGTCCAGATGGGATTGTTTTAATGTAAAATCATAGCTGCAATACAACAACACACAAAAACGTTACCGTACGGAATGAAGATGATAAAATACATGTAGAAAGCCACCATGCAGCACCGAGGGCAGGAGGTGAAGGAGGTGCCATAACTTTGTAAAAACAGAGATGTACACAGCACATTTTAAAAACCACTTTAAAATAAGTCCTTTGTATGGAAGCCCATTTCTGCAACTTTGATTACAAAAATTGCATCTTAAAATATGAGGCACTACAAGTTATGATAATGAGGTGCTGAGAGTGGTGGTGCAGCGGTTAGAGGAGGAGAGACTGTGATCAGGAGGTCACTTGGATCACCTGACCGTTACAACAACAACCATTTGGGTGAGACAGATGAAGCACCCCCACCTGCCTCCACCCTCTTTTACCCATGGGCCATTGAGCTGCCCTTAACCCAGCCCTAAACCAGCTGAAAGAAAAATTCATTCATTCAACCATTATTTATACAGGCCAGCCTCGTTGAGCCATGGGGACTCATTTACAAGAGGGACCTGTCTCACTCACACCCAGGGTCAATTTTAGAGTCACCAATCAGCCTAACATGCATGTTTTTGGACTGTGGGAGGAAACCGGAGCACCCGGAGAAAACCCACGCATGCACGGAGAGAACATGCAAACTCCACCCAGAAAGGCCCCCGGGTTCGGGATTTGAACCAGGGACCTGCTCACTGAGAGGCAGCAGCTCTGCCAGTTGTGCCACCGTGCTGCCCATTAATAATAATTATGAGACAGTTTCTCACAAAAGTTTTCTCACAAAACCCCCACACACAAACAGAGTGGTGTAGTGTACGCAGTCCAGTGCAGCGAGGACTGTCCAGACCTCTACATTGGAGAAACTAAACAGCCCATCCACAAAAGAATGTCCCAACACAGGAGAGCAACCTCCTCTGGACAAAACTCAGCTGTTCACCTCCACCTCACGGACAAGGGTCACTCTTTTGAGGACCAGAATGTGCAAATTTTGGACCGAGAGCACAGATGGTTTGAGAGAGGTGTGAAGGAAGCTGTTTATGTTAAGAGAGAAAAACCTTCTCTTAACAGAGGAGGAGGTCTGAGATTTCAACTTTCCAAGACTTATAACTCAGTTTTGGGGCTGATTCCCAAATGTTTTACACCGGATGGGAGCAGAGGTGTCTTGTCTGTGAATTAGACTAGCAAAGTTTTTTGAGAAACCTTTGTTGTTGGGTTGTGGGGTGTTGTCAATTTACATACTGTGTGTCTTCTGTCAGAGACTTCAAGGGAACTCCCTACTGTTAAGGTGTGATCTGTCAATCTACATGTATGTGTTACCTCAGTTTACAATTTACATATGTTGGTGCATGACTCCTAAGACTGTTATAACTCCACATGCACACAGTCTGTTCATAGAATTGATAAAGCCCTCTGGATAGAGGTCGAAACGTCTTCTGTAACAAATAAAGTCCAGTTGATCTTGTATTGAACGCCTTTTTTGATTGTATCATGTCCTGGACAACTGAGAATCTTCACCAGCATCTCACAAATGATGTTTTTTTTTCCCATAAGTGGCAAAAATGGACTTCCACTTTTTTTAAATGCATTTCATTCTCTGTGAAAAAGTGGACTCACACAGGTTTGGGCCATCCTTATCAGCCCCTTACACACACGTGCACACACACATCACCTCACCATCCGAAACAGGAGAATTATTAATGACAGTATTTTTATATCATTTTTAATGTAAGTAAAAACTTTACTGCAGAACTTTGAACTTAATCCTTTTTTAGTATTTTATTTTTAATTCAACCTTAATTTATACAGTTTAGTCTCATTGAGTCTCACTGAATGGGAGTTGTGGCACAGTGGTTAGAGAAGGTGGGCCTGAAGATCACCGACTCAACTCCCGGTACAGCTAACATCAAAATGTGTGTGGGAAAGGTGAAGCACCCACACCTGCCTCCACCCTCATTTGCCCAACTTTCTGGGCCCTTGAGCAAGGCCCTTAACCCCCACCAAATTCTCCCTAGATAACAGCTCTCGGCTCTACACAGAGGGCTGTGGTAGCTCAGTGGTCTGTGGTTGTGTCAGGAACGGTGCCCGGTGTAAAAATAATTGTCAAATCTTTGTTTGACTTAGTTCACTGTGGCAACCCCTGAAGAAGGGAGCAGCCGAAAGAAGAAGAAGAAAAAAGTCTCACTGAGTCACGAGGACTCATTTTCAGGAGAGCCCTGTTTTAGACAGACAACACACAGAACACAATAAACAACAATAAAGTAATAAAAAGGATGAAATCAAAGTGAAATATAAAACAAGGTAAAACACTAAAAACAAAAACATATTTGTTTAGATAGTGTTCTTGAAATCCTTAAAGTTTTATGTTAAAATCTTGGTAGTTTTGCAAAAACAAAAGCAAAAAAAAAAAAAACTAAGTATCTTTTTCATTGTGCTTAAATAATTTTGAAGTTTTGGTCAGCAATTTGGCAAAATATTTCTTGAGTCTCTATACATGTATCTTATTGAAACCTGCACTGAATGTAGAAATATTAATGAAGTATGGTCTGAATAAATTGCTAAACATTATAATTATTATTATGAATAAAAATTATATATACTGTACCGTACACTTTGCCTTTTACTTTTTGCTATGGATATTAAAGGGTTAAGTACAGCCTTGGGTTGATATTTTACTGACATGATTCTCCTCATTAAAATGTCCATTTCAGATGAACTTTCTTTTCTGTTGCACATTTCATTGTGCTGCTTGATTTGCACATAAAACATGCAACGAACAATAAATATTTGTATCGGCCATTATTTTAGGTGCATAACTTCACTAGTTTCAGTTCAGCTTCAGTCTAAGAGCAGTTTGGAAGTGCTCAAAGTTTTTAGATTTGAAGTACTTCTTTAGTAAAATGAACGAATGAATGAAAAAAAAAAGATTTGTGCATCTTAAACATGTGTCCATGAGGTTATTTAAAGAAATTTTACGAGTTTTAACCGAATAAACGCTCAAATATTTCCAAAAGACTAGAATTTTCGCGCCGGGCTTCTGAGAAAACCTTTGAACGTGTCCTGCAGCCTCGCTGAACATGAACACTGTGTCACTGCGGCCTGAAATAGAAAGTTATGTCCCCTCCGTCGCTGAAACGGACCGATCCAGTTTCTGGATGACTAAGGAACGGGAAGCAGATTTGAAAGGACAACGTGGTTTCCTCTTCGAGAGCATCGCATGGAGCTGCAGGGTCCATTTGTAAAACAGCCAGACTGACCATGCCAGAACTTTCCTTCAACCTACTGTATCTTACAAATCATACATTTCATGACACACTGTACAGTACTTACATCCTGGCATCCGACACCTTCCCCTCCTTGACTTGGCACCGCTCACATCGAGTCCATGTCCCCTTCTGCTGGACCAGACAGAACTCGGTCTGATGTGAAGTCATGTTCTCAGAGCCACAGCCAGCCGACCTCTGACAGGTTTTACTGGAGGGACTGACAGGACACCAGTGACGTACACATGATCCCAGCTCAGCCTGCGTCCTGCTGACTGGACATGACTGCAGCGTCTGTCCCCTCAGCTCGGGCTTCAGTCATGACGTGTTCCAGCTGTGGGTGAACGTGCAGCTAAAGGTCATCAAGTGAGCAGTACTCGTTTTAACTACCAGTAACTAAAAGGGACTTTAAAAAATATTATCCGCTGCCAAAAGGCAGGTGATCAAAGTTTGTCTTTGTGTCTGTGAGAAAAATATCTCATGAATCACTGGATGGTTATAAAACATTTAGAAAGTAATTATTACATGTACGCCGGCCTACAACTGATTGGAGTCTACTTCAAGATGGCTGCTAAAGCTAATCCACCTTAATGAACACAAAAATGTCTGTAACTCTGCGGTTTATAGATTTTAGGCTGAAATCTGATGAGTAGACACATGCGCGTAGCCGGGGTTCGATGGGTTCGAACAAACCGCCCACTTTGCCTATGAAGTCCCACTAACAACTCCCGCACAACACAAGTTCTGTGTTAAGAGAGGTGGAAAGAGAAGGTATGGAGAAATTGCTAATGTCAAACCGGTTAACACGCCCCGGTGGTTCACTGGAAGCGCGTTGGGTTGCCACTCCAAACTTTATCTCGACCCGGGTTTGATCCTCACTTGGTTGAACTTATTTTACGTTTGTCTTTTATTGAAAAAAAAAAAAAGGAGTTTGTGTTAACCACAGGCATAACACAAACGCCTTTAAAAAAAAAAAAAATCCATCCTACTGTTTACATTTACACTACTTTTATATACACTACTGCAGATACATATACAGTATTCTCTGACTAGCCTTATCTAAGGATGCCAAATGTGCCTTATGTGCCTCACTGCATATGCCACTTTGCCTCTATACCAACATCAACTACCTCATACATATACTGTGTACATTAACTTATATGCTGCTGTGCCACTCTTTGCAAATGTCAATGCTAGAACCTTCAGTTTATTTTATAGATATACTTTTTATACTTTTTATACTACTATGCAAAAACTCAGGACAGTATTACACTTTTATTATTTCATTTTATGCTTATGTTCATTGGGTGTTTGGTGTTTTAGGGGTGTTTGGTGTTTCAGTGTTGGTGTAAATTTTCATACTTTTATACTATTATGAAAAACTCAGGACAGTGTTACACTTTTACTATTTTATGCTTATGTTTATTAAATGTTTTAGTGTTTAGTGTTTAGATGGTTACTGTTGCACCGAGGGACTGAGAGAAACGCAATTTCGGTCCTGTGTATGTCCTGTACATATTGCAGTTCTGACAATAAAGTTGACTTTGACTTTGACTTTGAAAAGACAAACTTAAAATAAGTTCAACCAAGTGAGGATCGAACCTGAGTCGAGATAACGTTTGGAGTGGGTGAGATAAAGTTTGGAGTGGCAACCCGACGCGGTTCCAGTGAACCACCGGGGCGTGTTGCTCTTTCCAGGTCCACGTTTCCTTTAAACGAACCGCCCCTCATGAAATCCTGGCTACGCCCATCTTCTTCTTCTTCTTTCGGCTTTTCCCTTTTCAGGGGTCGCCACAGCGAGTCATCCTCCTCCACCTCACTCTGTCCTCTGCATCCTCTGTCCTCACTCCAACTACCTTCATGTCCTCTCTAACTGCATCCATATATCTCCTCTTTGGTCTCCCTCTGTGTCTTTTTCCTGGCAGCTGCATTTCTAACATCCTTCTACCAATATACCCACTGTCCCTCCTCTGGACATGTCCAAACCATCTCAGTCTGGCCTCCCTAACTTTATCTCCCAGTTGTTCAACATGTGCTGTACCTCTGCTTATAATAATAATAATAATAATTAATTCAATTTATAACGCACTTTTCATTACTGAAAATCTCAAAGTGCTACACATATATTGAATGCTACACACATTCATAAACCGGTGGCGGCAGACTACCATGCAAGGTGCTTTCCAGTCCTACCGGGAGCAACTCAGGGTTAAGTGTCTTGCCAAGGACACAACGACACATGGTGCGGGTCCCGGGAGTCGAACCGCCAACTTTCCGATCGGGAGACGACTGCCATTACCACTACACCACGGCCGCCCGTTATCTCATTCCTGATCTTATCCATCCTTGTCACTCCTAAGGAGAACCTCAGCATCTTCATTTCTGCTACTTCCAGTTCTTTCTCCTGTCTTTTTGTCAATGACACTGTCTCCAGACCATACAACATAGCTGGTCTCACCACTGTCTTGTAAACTTTTCCTTTGACCTTTGCTGACACCTTTTTGTCACAAATCACTCCTGAAACTTTTCTCCATCCACTCCATCCTGCCTGGACTCTCTTCTTCACCTCTTTACCACATTCCCCATTTTCCTGGACAGTGGACCCCAAGTACTTGAAGTCCTGCACCTTTGTGACCTCTGCTCCTTGTAGCCTCACCTCCCTCTCATTCACACACATGTACTCTGTCTTACTACGGCTGACTTTCATTCCTCTTCTTTCAAGTGAATACCTCCACCTCTCCAAGTTCTCTTCCACCTGTTCCCTGTTCTCACCACATATCACAATGTCATCTGCAAACATCATAGTCCATGGGGATTCCTGCCTGACCTCATCTGTTAGTCGGTCCATCACCAGAGCAAACAAGAAGGGGCTCAGAGCCGATCCTTGATGCAATCCCACCTCCACCTTGAAGCTATCTGTCACTCCTACAGCACATCTCACCACTGTCCTGCTGTCTTCATACATGTCCTGTACCAGTCTAACATACTTTTCTGCCACTCCAGATGGCTACGCCCATGGTAGACATCATTCTAAATTTTCAAAACTCAAGCAACAAGGTGACTCGTGTGAGTCGCAGAGGACTTCTGGAGACTCCCTCCAGAGGCCGTGTGCTAACTAATCACAGCTGTGAGATTCAACTGAAAGTCCTCATTCTGATACACTGTGGGCTGGGACAGCTGATGGACATGTCCAGACCTGAGTCCAGTCTTTGAGAATCATTATGGTGATATGGTTAATAATGCAGCAGAAGTTTGTTTGCAGCTGTTTGAGAGTGAACGTAAAACACATTTTGCTGCTGTTTCTAAATCTGCTCCACAGCCAGCAGTTCCTGCCAGTCAGGACACACAACTCCAAATGTGTGACGACAAACCACAACGAGCCAGGAAGCTGCACCTGGTGATTGATCAACCTGGAACATTTATCATCTGTGCTTAGTTCAAGCAACATCACCGGTTGTGTCAATAGATGTACTTGTGTTGACGGAGAAGTTTAGTCAGTGATGTTTAGGCAGATCACCTGTCATCATGACAAGAAAAATAAGAGAAAATACATTTGACCAATTGACTGTTCTATAAAACTGTTTTATAAAACTGTTTTATAAAACTGTTTTCTGAATTATTTAAACTCTTCAGTGGTCTAAATCACAGAATTTATGCATTGCCTGTTCAAAACATGTGGCTGAGGCAGTGCAGTGTTCTGGTTCACCTCTGGGGGAGCTGTGTCCCATACAGGTGCTGGACAGAAAATTAGAATACAGTATCATGAAAAAGTTGATTTATTTCAGTAATTACATTAAAAAAGTGAAACATATAATATTCATTCATTACACACAAACATTTATTTCACAATTACAAACCGGATTCCACTAAACATATGTGCATAAAAACTGAATGCAATGATGTGGAGGTGCCAACATCTAATGTTTTATTCAGAATAGAACACAAATTACAGATCAAAAGTTTAAACTGAGAGAATGTATCATTTTAAGGGAAAAATCTGTTGTTTCCAAATTTCATTTTGGGACAAGTCCATTTTTACCACTGTGTGGCATCCCCCCTTCTTCTTACAACACTCAACAGACGTCTGGAGACAGAGGAGACCAGTTTCTCAAGTTTAGAAATAGGAATGCTCTCCCATTCATGTCTAATACAGGCCTCTAACTGTTCAATCATCTTGGGCCTTCTTTGTCGCACCTTCCTCTTTATGATGCACCAAATGTTCTCTATAGGTGAAAGATCTGGACTGCAGGCTGGACATTTCAGTACCGGATCCTTCTCCTACGTAGCCATGATGTTGTGATTGCTGCAGAATGTGGTCTGGCATCATCTTGTTGAAAAATGCAGGGTCTTCCCTGAAAGAGATGACGTCTAGATGGGAGCATATGTTGTTCTAGAACCTGAACATAGTTCTCTGCATTAATGGTGCCTTTCCAGACATGCAAGCTGCCCATGCCACAAGCGCTCATGCAACCCCATACCATCAGTGATGCAGGCTTCTGAACGGAGCGTTGATAACAACTTGGGCTATCCTTGTCCTCTCTGGTCCGGATGACATGGCGTCCCAGTGTTCCATAAAGAACTTCAAATCGTGACTCATCTGACCACAGAACAGTCTTCCATTTTGCCACACTCCATTTTAAATGACCCCTGGCCCAGTGCAAACGTCTGAGCTTGTGGAGCTTGCTTAGAAATGGCTTCCTCTTTGCACTGTAGAGTTTCAGCTGGCAACGGTGGATGTCACGGTGGATTGTGTTCACCGACAATGCTTTCTGATGAGATGATTGTGGACTTCAGAAGGAACAAACACACCCATGCCCCACTGAAAATAGGTGGGTCTGCAGTGGAAGTGGTCTCCAGCTACAAATACTTGGGTGTACACATGAATGATAACCTCAGCTGGAGCAACAACACCACCAGCCTGATCAAGAAAGGTCATCAGAGACTCTACTTCCTCAGACGGCTGAGACGAGCTGGTCTGAGCAGCCCAGTTCTCACCTCCTTCTACAGGTGTGCAGTGGAGAGCATCCTGTGCTCCAGCATCAACGTGTGGCATGGAGGCTGCACAGTTGAAGAGAGGAAAGCTCTGCAGAGAGTGGTGAAGGCTGCACAGAAGTCTGTTGGAGTCAGTCTCCCCACCATCACAGACATTTACACCTCCAGATGCAGGAAAAGAGCCACCTGCATCATGAAAGACCTCACTCATCCAGCACACTCACTCTTTGCCCCACTCCCCTCAGGACGGAGGTTGAGGAGCATCAAGTGTAGAACCACTAGACTGAGGAACAGCTTCTACCCTGAGGCTGTTAGACTCATGAATAAATAAAAATAAAATAAAAAATAAACACTGCAAAATATCACATCATACTGATGCTGATCTGTTTTCTTGTTGCTGTGTTCATCTGTGACCATCTGCTCATACAAACTCATGTTCGTGCTGCTGTTTATTCCCACTATATTAGGCTTAGTGTATTACTAGTTGATGTTTTTCTTAGTTAGTTCTAGATGTTATTACTGTTTTTCTCTTTCATTTGTTGTTGGATGTAACTGGGACCTCGTGTACATAATCTCGTTTTCATCACATGTACCACATGCGGTGCAAATGACAATAAAGACTCTCTGACTCTGACTCTTTCTGGAAGTATTCCTGAGCCCATTCTGTTATTTCCTTGACAGTGGCATTCCTGTTTGAGGTGCAGTGACGTTTAAGGGCCCGGAGATCACGAGCATCCAGTAGAGTTTTACGGCCTTGACCCTTACGCACAGCGATTGTTCCAGATTCTCTGAATCTTTTGATGATGATAACTTAAAAGTCTTTGCTATTTTACGCTGGGTAACACCATTCTGGTATTGCTGCACTATGCAACAATGGTGGAATTGGTGATCCTCTTACCATCTTGGCTTCTGAGAGACACTGACACTCTGAGAAGCTCTTTTTATACCCAGTCATGTTGTCAATTGACCTAATTAGTGTTAATTTGTCTTCCAGCTGTTCACTATATGCTCAATTTCCTTTTTCCAGCCCCTTATTGCTACTTGTCCCAACTTTTTGGGGATTTGTTGACACTGTGAAATTTTGAATCAACATATTTTTCCTTTAAAATTTTACATTTACTCAGATTAAACTTTTGAACTGTCATCTATGTTCTATTACAAATAAATATTGACATTTGCCATCTCCACATCATTGCATTCAGTTTTTATTCACAATTTGTTTAGTGTCCCAATTTGTTTGGAATCCGGTTTGTATTTCTTTTAATGTTGATGATTATAACTGACAACTAATGAAAACCCCAAACTCAGTATCTCAGAAAATTAGAATATTGTGAAAAGATTCACGATTGAGGACACCTGGTGCCACTCTAATCAGTTAATTAACTCAAAATACTTAAGGCCTTTAAATGATCTCTCAGTCTAGTTTTGTAGGCTACACAATCATGGGAAAGACTGCTGACTTGACAGTTGTCCATCCAAAAAACTACCATTGACACCTTGCACAAGGAGGCAAAAAGTCATTGCTAAAGAGGCTGGCTGTTCACAGAGCTCTGTGTCCAAGCACATTAATAGAGAGGTGAAGGGAAGGAAAAGATGTGGTAGAAAAATGTGTACAAGTAATAGAATTAACTGCAACCTGGAGAGGATGGTGAAACCCATTCCAAAATGTGGGGGAGATTCACAAAGAGTGGACTGCAGCTTCAAGAACCACCACGCGTCGACATATGCAAGACAAGGGTTTCAGCAGTTGCATTCCTTGTGTCAAGCCACTCTTGAACAATAAGACATCGTCAGAAGCGTTTTGCCTGGGACTGCTGCTGAGTGGTCCAAAGTTATGTTCTCTGATTAAAGTAAATTTTACATTTCCTTTGGAAATCAAGGTCCCAAAGTCTGGAGGAAGAGAGGAGAGGCCCAGAATCCATGTTGCTTGAGGTCCAGTGTCAAGTTTCCACAGTCAGTTATGGTTTGGGTGCCATGTCTCTCTTGTGAATGAGTCCTCGAGGCTCAATGGGATTAACCTGCCTAAATAAAGGTTGAATGAATGTCATCTGCTGGTGTTGGTCCACTGTGTTTTCTGAGGTCCAAGGTCAACACAGCCATCTACCAGGAAGTTTTAGAGCACTTCATGCTTCCTGCTGCTGACCAACTTTATGGAAATGCAGATTTCATTTTCCAACAGGACTTGGCACCTGCACAGTGACAAAGCTACCAGTAGGGCCTACCTGGGACCATGGCATCCCAGTTCTTAATTGGCCAGCAAAATCGCCTGACCTTAACCTCACAGAAAATCTATGAGGTATTGTTAAGAAGAAGATGTGATACATCAGACCCAACAATTCAGAAGAGCTGAAGGCCACTATCAGAGCAACCTGGGCTCTCATAACACATGAGCAGTACCACAGATTGATCAACTCCATGCTACGCTGCATTGCTGCAGTGATCCAGGCAAAAGGAGCCTCAACTAAGTATTGAGTGTTGTACATGCTCGTACTTTTCATGTTCAGACTTTTCAGTTGGCCAACATTTCTAAAAATCCTTTTTTTAATATTCTAATTTTCTGAGATAATGAATTTGGGGTTTTCATTAGTTGCCAATTATAACAATCAACATTTAAATAAATAAACATTTGAAGTGTATCAGTCTGTGTAATGAATACTGTATAAGTTTCACTTTTTGAATGGAATTACTGAAATAAAACCAACTTTTTCATGATGTTCTAATTTTATGACCAGCACCTGTACAATATGTGAAGTAGGTGGTTGGAGCATGCCCATTGCTGTATCTCTTTATATCGCCAATATACATGTTTGATTACATGTGCTACACATGCTGAAGTTCTAGTCTTGTCTAACACATCGAATGAATGTGTGCAACACATTTCGTCTTTCAAATGGGTCATGAATGCACAGTGAAAATACACAGGGTGAGGCATAAAGTACCGTGCCGCACCGATAGGGGGCAATGCTGCCCCATAGGGACAATGAAACAGGTGTGTCGCTGCGCGTTCTTGTTACGCAGGGGTGTAGCAAATCAGTAGTCGTTTAAATGTGTTTAGATGAAATGGAAGATCATATCTCAAAACTAGGATTTTTGTAAACTTGATTTTCATTCGAAACAAAGTATTGGGGGGGGGGGAGCTAAATTGAAATATAAGCTTCTATTTTGGTTTCATTTAAGTGAGCATCCGATTCCAGACGAGTCGGTGCCTCACCTGTCACAAAGCTCACCGCACGTCACTGCATTCAGTGAGCTCCCAGAAATATTTCCATCATGCACAACAACTAAAATTGTTACCCGCTTAAACAATCTATTCTAAATCAAAGACGTGCACAATGTTTCACATAGATCAAGAGAAATTTAATATTGATAGAGATGCATCGGTTTACAATAATGATAAATCTATAGTATCTAGTCTTACACGCTCGGTTAGAGCGAAGTTCAGCAACGTTCATGGAAGAAGTGAAACTAAAACAAATAGAAGCTGCAAATTGTGATAACTGACTGAATCAACCTTAAATACAAATAGATCATGTTGGCAGTGAATATTTTCATTTTTAAAAGCAACATCTTATTTGAACTCTNATATATATATATACAAAGTACATTTTCTGGTTTGTTCCTTCATTGGTGGTAAATGGCTTTGATGTACGGTATATACAAATAATATTTCTTCTGGATCAAACATGGTTCCTCTGATGGCAAAAACAGACACAGAAAGAGTTTAGGAGCATTAATTTGACTAGACATTTTCAGATTGACCCCTAACTGTGAACCTGCCCTCTTCACAGATCTGAACTGTTTAGCTGGCTTTCTTGTGTTTCAAAAAACTCACATTCTGAAGCTATTCTTGCACAGCCGTTAATGTAATTACTCCGCACATGGAAATACCAGAGTGTCACAGATGCCCTGGATTTCAGAGCAAAGTCAACGTCTTATGAAAACACAAACATATGAAGGTGCAGACAGTCAGTCTTTCTTTGTAGAATCTGTTAAAGCTTGCAAGTTTAAAGCGCAGGGTTTTCTTTACTTGGAAGGGAAGTTGTGAATTTGTCTTTTTTATTTTTTGTAAATAGAGGGGAAACTGCAGGGAATCAGTGGTTGTCAAAATCTTAGAAGTGATATTGTCATACCAGCCGGATGGCCGTCTGGTGTTTGTTTAAAAGGGGAGGGAAGAAAAAAAAAAAAAAAAACAGTCCAGGCGATTGAATCATTTCTTCTTGCCAATACGTCCTTGCGTTCCCACCTCCATCATTACAGCAACATGTTTTATTTTCAGCAGTGCTGTTCTCAGTGACTCACATCCCGGAGCCATGTGCTGCTCAGTTCGGCCTCAGATCCTTTAAACACAGATCGAGCGGTCAACAGAAACGCACCACAGAGTGCACTCAGAATGTGGCTTTTTATGTGAACACAAACTTGAAATTTCTTCCTTCAAAATATTTGCAAATACTAATAAATCTCTCTGTCTGTTTTGTGTCCTCCTGCTCCATCAGGTAAATGGGATCTGCATGCCTTCTTGGCAAGGTTTGGTTTAGGAGAGCCTGTAGCCGCTGTGCAGTTTCTCACCCAGAATTTCAAAGACTGAAGGATGCCCGTGCAGATGCCTCAGACAGATGAAGAAGAATCTCTCACTGTGATGGTACATTATATTTCCCTGCTTGTATTGTTTCCATGCAATAAACAGTCTTCAAAGCCTGCACAGTTCAACCCCTATGCTGAGTTAGAGAGAGAGAAAGTTCCTCTTTGTGTTGCAGCAGCTGATCGGTTTTTTTGATGTCGCCTCATATCTCTGTCACGTGATCCGGAACAAAGAGACTCGGGGAGATAGATTTTAACTTCGCTGGGGATTTCTTAATAGTTTCCGAACACCGCCGACAAGAGGAGGAAGACGGCCCGATATCACAACTCGGTGTGGAAAGAGTCGATTCTAATTCAGGGCCGGAAACACGTCAGGACCAAAAAAAAAGGAAGTGGGAGGTGAAACCGAGACCGCAGCTCAGCCGGATGCTGCAGTGGAACTTGAACCAAAATACTCTACAGTGTGACAGGGCGGGAGGGGCTGCAGGGCCTATCGCACCGAGTGAGGGGAACTTGCTGTTTGTGTAATTGTTTATCATATTTCCATTGACCACTCTCACCTCAGCTGGAAACACTGAGCGTTGCAGGTTCTCGGTTGGTGCATCTGAAGTGATGACAGCTTTGTTTTGAATGTGTCCTTCAGTGTAACTTTGGGACGGTGAACCCATTCTGAACTTCTAAAAGCTGCTTAAGAGCCTCACCTGGCAGGTCTGCAGAGGGTTGGTGCGGGGTAAACTTTTCAACTCATTCAAACTTTTCAGACTTTGCAGGCCTTTGTGGAGGGGTGGGTCAGAGTACCCCTCCCTCGTGAGGTATATTGGTTTCTAACTAGCAACTCTCCTCCGGGAGCAGTTCGTATCAATACCCTAGATATGTGGAAAAAAGGCTGGATTTGCACGAGTGACTTTGATGTTCTGATGATCAATCTTTTGTTGGTGGTTTGATTGACCCCGGTTTGGTGTCTCATCAGTGGGCTCGGCAGGAGTAGGTAATGAAGGTTTCTGTTCCTTTGGTGGTTAAGCCAGCCTTGGTAAACCCCTGTGTGCCCTCTCCATGAACTCTGGGAGATCATTGATCAACTTGTCCTGTGTCTGCTTTGTTTGCCTCCCAGACTTAGCAGTCAAAGCATCCAAGTCCACAAACAAAACAACCAAAACAATGCTCGTAAGTGAGAGAATCCTCTGAGTTTGAACTAATGTCAGGCATCTGTCGGTTCGAGGATTGCTCTTGACCTTGGTGCGCTCATCTTATTTGACTTATGAAATCACATTTCAAACAACTGGCAGAAGGATAATTCCACACTCATCATGAAGCATGCCAAGTAGGAGAGCATTCTTCCAAAAACCACCTACTTGAATCCATCGTTGCAAGACTGAAATGCCAAGATCTGCATTTCCAACTACACTGTGTGTTTTGGAGATATCCTGCCAAAACAGCTGGGCTTTGCCTCTCAATTTCTATAAATGTGTTTATTTTTACTCCAAATGTCAAGAGAGTTGAAATATTATGATTTAAAGAAAGTGACAGCTGTAGTTCAGTGCTACTCAGTGTAAAGGCCTGTGAGAGAAAAAAAACTGCTTCCCGCATCCCCTGATGATACGAGAAAGGCATTTATTATTTCCTTAATGTATTCAAACTTACCTTAATTAAAAGGAATTTGTCTAATCAATTCAGTTGCCTCACCGATGAGGAGTGATCGAATATGCATGATGACTTTGCTGCTGAAGGAGTGCAGATTTATTTCACAGGAGAATTTCTGCAGTTTATAACATTAAAGTTTAAATGTAAGTGCAACATCTGTTCAGCGATTGTCAATAACTAAGTCTACTTTTCCACCTTGTATTTATTATTACTGTATTTCTTTTCTTTTCAACTTTTCACAGACTGATACTTGTCCTGTGACTCTAACCACAGAGATTGAGTGACATTTAAATCGTCTCGAGAGTTGAGTGCTACCTCCATATGAAATTTTAACGGATATCTAAATGTTTAAGCCATCTCTTTTTTTATATTCATCAAAAGCAATTGAAGAATTTTAAATTTGTCCGTTGACCTTTGTAGAGATTTTTGCTAAGTTTTCTGTGCTGGCCTTGTAACCTAAATAAATGTTTGTTTTTCCTGTTAATACATAAATGAAACAGGTCAGGTGGTTTTCATCTACTTTGTAAACTACAGCCAAGTTTTGGACTAAAAATTAAGGAAATATGAAAAGACAATGTGATTAGGATGCACAATATTGGATTATTGGTCGATATCCGATATGCCGATATGTTGAAACTTATTTGGCCGATAACTGATACCAATACCAATTTTTTCCCCTTCACCTACTTACAGAGACTACATAGCTTTTTCTGCTGTGGAATTAAAATACTACTGTATATTATTCTGCATGATCTTTGTCAATTTGGCTGCTACCAACTGCAGATGCCAAAAAGGGGACTGAAAATGATGTACCGGTAACTCTTCAACTTGGATTATGTTTAATGTCAAATTTATTCATGATATTTACTCTCTACAATGACAACACTTGAACAGTGCAAATTTATACATTTTCACAAATCTAAACTCAGCCTGTTCATAAGCGACAAGTGGAAAGCGCATAAGTACTGTAGTAGTGCATTAATATATACTTGACAATTTCTTAAAATTAACTTAAAACAGAAGCCTTTTATATTGGTGAGTTATTTTGATGGAATGGCCGATGTCCGACATTTAACTTTATCGCTAATATCGGCCGATACCATGCCGATAATATTGTGCATCCCTAAATATAAGTGGGAAAAAATGTTCAGCGTGTTTTATGTTCCAGAATATTTTTAATATTTATACCAAAAGGGATTATGCATCACCCGATTATTATTATTATTTTAGGTTTACCCAAGGTTTCAAAAATTCAAGTTTCATGCTTGTCTTCAGCAAACCAATTGAACTCAGTCATGTGGGCTTCTTCTTTGCTGATATCCTCTAAGAACAATGTCACTTTCTGACATCTTCACTCATAAAGAAGTCTTTTTCTAAATGGTTCTCATTTGTTTCATGGCAGAGGAACAAGCTACCAAATGCTATGAGAGCAGAGACATCACTCTAATTGCAACACTCCCATTTTTTAAGACCTCTGACATGTCTAAGCTGCTCTCACTTGGCTATTCTTCACCTGTAGGGCCGTTTAATTTTAGATTTCACACTTGATGTTGCTTTGGACAAAAGTGTCAGCTAGTTCAAAAATAAAAGTAAAAAACAAATGTTCACCTGGGAAGTAGAGTGTGGTCATTTACGTTTTTATACACAAACATGTTCTTAAATAAATACCGTATTTTCTGGTCTATAAGTCGCAGTTTTTAAAAAACTAATTTTCATGTCCTGCGACTTATACGGTGAAGCGACATATTTAGGGATTTTCCCCCCCATATTTTTAGACCAATATTTGGCTGAGATATGACCGTTTCCCTTCATTCTGATGAAAAAAATGGAGCAGTACCACTTTCGGCCGCTAGGGGCGCAGTACCACTTTTGGCCGCTAGGGTCCACCGACCGTTCCTAGCTCATGTGTCCGACAGCAGACTCAACTGGTCGGACTCACTCTGTCGCAGCCCGGCCTCCTGCTCTCTGGAGGTCTGACACTTCCAGAGAGTCCACCGACCGTTCCCAGCTCATGTGTCCGACAGCAGCCTCCTCTGCTCGGACTCACTCTGTCGCAGCACGGCCTCCTGCTCTCTGGAGGTATGAACTACTGTTACCTCAGTGTTTCACTGTTAGCAAAATAGCTCATGAACCACATGACAGATTTTGATGAAACTTACATAAAGTAATTACTGGATGGACATTACAATGAGTTAGCTTTAGGAGATGTTTGAGCTAAAATTCGATTTATTTATTATTTATTTTCGCAACGCGCGCACGTTTGGAAGACCATCAAAGTGAAGCAATTTAAATACAGCTGATTTGACCATTACGAGCATTTAAAAAGGAAAAGTTCAGCTCAGATACACCTTTACTATAATGTCAGCAAACAAGTTATTTTTTTTAGCTGTTTATCGTGTTAAATTTGAAAGAAATGCAGCATTCCCACCCGCTGCGGGTGCACGTTTTGCACGTAGCGAAACTATTTTTTAAATTCAGCTGATTTGACAATCACGTTAATTTATTAAGGAAAATTTCAGCTCAGACACATCTTTGCTATAATTTTCAGCAAACAAAAAATTGTTTTTTAAGTGTTAATCTTGTTAAAGTCCTACTGCACGCTCGTGTGGCCATTTCGCAGCCAATCCATTTTGGGCAAAACACTGGCCCACATTTCCGGGTTGTCACCGCTGACGAGTAACATACGCGACGCGTCAGCAGTGACGCATAATAGATGCGACGTATACGGAGGTGCGACACGTTTATGGATTTTTCCACTTTATTTGACATAATTGGACTAATGCGACATATAAGGTGGTGCGACTTAAAGGGCGGAAAATACAGTAGTACTGATCCTCTGTTAATCAAGCTGTGTTGTAGAAGACAGCCAGTCCGTGGTGTTAGGGGGCCAGACACAGTTTGATTCAACAATCGTTATGATGACTACTAGACCAAGAGACAGCTGTGTCTTTTGCCTGGACGAAGGACGGCCCAGTAGACCCGTCACCTGCAGGACATGCTGTACAGGGTAACTGTCAAAAACAAAGACCTTGGTGGTCTGCTCCTCAGTTCTTGAAACTGACATTGGGGACATGGATCATCACACCTGGCAGTATTTAAAAATGTTATTTGAGATTTGTACTTTCTAGTGATAATTAGACAATGATAAATGTAAAAGGGGTTGTAAGCGCAATTATCCAGGAAGATAACAAAAAAAGGTTAAGTCGCGTCATCTGGACCAGTTTCTTTAAGTGAGAAACGTTTCGTCCCCCATCCAGAGGACTTCCTCAGTCTATGGCCTGTCAACCAGATCTGCACTGCAGCCCTCACTGCTGATTTTCAAGCCAACCTCCTGCTGGAATCTCAGAAGTAGGTTTTTAACACGTGCAAAACACCCATCCAAAACAATGATGTGATGATAATGTAGTTTGGAGGCCCATTGATTATAGTCAATTATTATTTTTAAATCCATCTAACACTTCTCTTGTACATAGTTGTGTCATGGAGGCAGCAGGTCCAGGAGAGAAATCCAGACGTCCCTCTCCCCAGCGACACTCTCCAGTTCCACCTGGGGGACCCTGAGATGTTCCTGCATGGGCCAGAGAAGATACACAATCCCTTTAGCAAGTTCTGGTTCTTCCCCTGGCCTCTTTCCAGTTTATTTACATTATATTATTATATACCGTTTTGTTTTAGGTGTTGCAGTATATACAATTATAACCGTGATTTTACTTCAGTGTTTAAAGATAAACTTAAAAACCAAAAAACATTGTGAAATGATCTCAGCCATTAATAAAAGAACAAATGTGAAGTTTGTGTAACTTGAATCAGCTTTTTTCAATATCAACAAGAGACAAATTCACTTTCAAGCCTAAATGTGGAAAAACAAAAAAACTGATTTGACTATACGTACATACATGGTGCCCAGACAGGTTTCTGCTTCCATGGAACTCCTGTATGCAAAAGAGCCAGCGACCGCTGAAGTCAAAGAGATTTCACATCACGATTCATTGATAAACTGCACGCCTGCCCCCTGTGACGCATCTCACGCTCGAGGAAACACACCTGAAACAGGTAAGTGTTCCAGCTGGGGTGGACAACTTTCCAACCGCAGAGGCTCACAAACTCTTCCCCATCATAAGAGCCAAGAGTGAGTCCTGAACCACAATAAGGGGATTCTTTGACTGTTTTGCATCTGTGCACACAACAGAGACCCTTTTTCCACTGATCAAACTGTGCTGGACAAAAACAACAGGGAAATTAGGCAGTATAATGCAAAAACTATAAATGCATGTTAGGTTGTGTTTTATAAATAGCTTGAATGTATTGGAACATGACAAAAGACAAGGCCCATGAGTCATGTTAATACATATTCTGCGTGACACTCAAGCTTTTTGTTGTTTGGTTCAAAGTGAGCACATGTTGATTAATTTGTTCTGTAAAGCTACTTCATGGAAGGCCCAAAAAATAGTTTAAAAGATTGTCTGGTCATTTTAGAAGTGACACATTGTCTAACAGTCATCAATAGTGTTTTATCAGCCGAGACACCAGTCGAAAGTGTGGAGTCTGAAGAAAAGGGTGTCTTTGTCCAGGCTATAGGCTAATAGCTATATAGCCAAGCAAAAGCTTGTTTGTTTGTGTGTGTTTCAGACTAATTAAACAATTATTTCTCGAAAACAACATACCGGTGTGAAGGAGCACCACATTAGCTAACTTTTCACTGACATCTTTAATTTGTTGCTGTTTTCTCAACTAAACAATGTTACTACTCCCATGTATGCTGATCAGACCATGTATGTATGCATCGTCAACATATAACAAGAGACTGGATTGGAAGCTGAAAGTTGAAGCCACAAAGGCTGCAGACTGGCTGCTGCACAAGCTCTAACCTCCATGTAAACGTGAATGTTTTATCGATTCATACCTTGCCACTGTGCTAGACTGGTACAGGACATGTATGAAGACAGCAGGACAGTGGTGAGATGTGCTGTAGGAGTGACAGATAGCTTCGAGGTGGAGGTGGGAGTACATCAAGGATCGGCTCTGAGCCCCTTCTTGTTTGCTCTGGTGATGGACTGACTAACAGATGAGGTCAGGCAGGAATCCCCGTGGACTATGATGTTTGCGGATGACATTGTGATCTGTGGTGAGAACAGGGAACAGG
>JBBPBX010046691.1:0-13690 GCA_038048925.1 Garcialebias charrua | reverse complement strand
TTTTGTGCATCAATTAAAATTCCCATTTGTAAGAATCCAAAAACTCAATGGGAACACCATGCATGGAGGAGATAGGAGGAAAAGTTGTTGGCACCGACTTTCTGTTGGGAAACGACATCCTTTTGGTTTTGTCAGCATTTGATGATGATGATGATGATGATGATGAATTCAATTTATAATGCGCTTTTCATTACTGAAAATCTCAAAGTGCTACACATATATTGAATGCTACACACATTCATACACCGGTAGCGGCAGACTACCATGCAAGGTGCTTTCCAGTCCTATCGGGAGCAACTCGGGGGTAAGTGTCTTGCCCAAGGACACAACAACACATGGTGTGGGGAACCGGGATTCGAACCGCCAACCTTCCGATCGGGGGACGACTGCCATTACCACTACGCCACGGCCGCACCATTTAGCAGCAGTTTGTAATAAGTCTGACTGGAGGATGTCACATGCAGGCTGTAGAGGCTGGAACACCTTGGCAACTGTTTTAGCTCGAAGAAACAACTGTATCGTCAGCATAGAGATGCAATGAGGCATCAGGAATGTTTTGACCTGCATTACTTTAATAACTTGTAAAAAGAGCGGGTCCTAAAACTGAGCCTTGTGGCACACCATTAGTGACTGTTAAATGACTAGACAAAGTACCATTGTGTCAAACACATTACCTCCGACCCAAGAGATAGTTTGAGAACCAGCCAACAGTGTGATCTGAGAAGCCAATATCTGAGAGCTTGTGGCAGAAGATGTCATGATCTCAAAGGTTTGGACAGGTCTAAGTGAAGTGCAGCTCAGTGATCCTTAGTGTCCAAAGCTTCAACAACATCATTAAAAACCTTTAGAGAAGCAGTCATTGTGCTGTGTTGTTTCCTGAAGCCAGATTGTAGAGAAGATGAAATATTAGTCCAAATATTTCTTGACTTGACAATTTGCCACAATTCAGATCATTCAGGTTTGATTCAGGTCAATCAGATTGTTGTAATAGTGCTCTCTTGTCCTCTTGCAGCTTGTTGTGAAAGTTGTGACTTTGGCACCCGAAGTGAGTGACGTAAGTTCAGGGTTCAGCATCGTCAGGCAGCATGACGTCTTTGACCAGACTGGTTTGAATTGGCTGGAAAACGGGGGCTTGCTCTGGTGTGGGGGAGGTCTGTCAGGAAAGATGTGTGCACACCTACATGCACTGCGTGGAGGCTTTAGATAAAAAGGGAACTCTGAGCAACGTTTAGTCTTTGCTGATTAAAGTTCTGATGTTTGCAATTGATTTGAAGTTTCCGGCACGTAAAAGTACCAGATTCTAAATAAAGAATAAAACTTAATGTTAGCAGTGAACATGCTGTAACTTTACACTCTGACTGAATTATTTTGTTCACATTTTTTATTCATGCTGAAACTGTGAAAAACTAAAGAGTCATAAGCAGCCATTTATGGAATAACAAACAGATTTGCTGTTGTGTTTAATTTCTGTAGGAATCATTCAATGTTTATCAAATTACAGAGATATCAAATTTAAGATATTTTTATATAAATTAAGTTACTTTTAAAATCCAGAAATGCTTAAATGGACATATCAGAATACTTTAGGCTTCAACATGTTCTTTAAAACAGCTCAGCAAACATCATCAGGCATGAAAGAATTAGAATTTAACTGAGGAAAGTTATTTTTGATATTGTCTTGTAGCTATTTAAATAAAAAAAACAATGTGAGTTTTAGATCAGTACAATATTTGCTAAGCACTTTATTAAACTCATATTTTACAAACATTTCATGATTCCTATATTTTGTGGCTACAATACAAGCCCAAATCATCAGCTCTCCACCACCATGCTTGACCGTTGAGACGAGACGTTTGTGTTGAAATGTTGTGATTGGTGTTCTTTAAAGACACTCATGGACATTACAGGTAAACTTCTCTATTCAGGTCTCATCTGTCTGTAAGACTTTGTTCCAGAAGTCTTGTGGTTCATTCTGATGAAACTTTACAAATCTAAGTTGTGCTGCCATGTTTCTTTCAGAAAGAACAAGATTCTTCTGTAATCCTTCCATGCAAACTGTTCTTCTGTGGACCTTTTCTAATCTTCTGTCATAAACTTCAACTTTTAATCTGCTTTTCAAAGCTTGCAGTTTGAGATATGGCTCTTGAGGGTTTTAGTGATTTTACTGAGAATTGCACGCTTTGACCTCTGGCTGAAATTGTTGAACCTCTTGAGTTGAGATAGACGTCTGAACATAGACTGGTGTCAGTGTTTCCTCCTTTGATAACTGAAGTTCTGTGCAGGCAGGAACATTCAGCAGCAGAGAGTTCTGTGATGAGTTCAACTCAAAGCAGTCTGCTCCTCAGATAAATAATGTTAAATTATATTTTATATCTGTTCAGTGTGAGATGACTTTTGCTGTGACTTGGTGCTTTCTAAATAAATTGAATTGAATTGAACAACTAGATCAGGGGTCTGCAACCTTTACAATCAAAAGAGCTATTTTATGCCTTCAGTCACTAAATTAAACGTGTTCAGAGCCGCAACAACATGCTACAACTGTGGTTATCAACTGGTGGATCAACTGGAAGGTGCTTTTGTGGCCGTGACATTATAAAAACAAAATAACTAATAATTTCTATTTTTACAATTTAAGACAAATGAAAAAAAAAGATTTTAAAGAGAGGGATTTTTAATTAATAAAAACTATGAACTATTAGGTTTTTTTGTGGAAAAATGAATTAAGTATAGAAACAAAGCATAAAGTTAAAATTTTACTATTTGCCAAGGAAATGACATAAAAACTGCTAAAACTAGTCATTTTTGTTGTTGTTTGTATAACAACCAATTCAGTTTCTGTCAAAGCTTGAAAGAGCCGTTGCAGAGGGACCAAAGAGCCGCATGTGGCTCCAGAGCCACAGGTTGCAGACCCCTGAACTAGATAAACTTTACCAGGAACTGAGTCAGACGTGGAAAGCTCAAAGAACAGGGAAGACTGTGACCCAATACTTGCACCTCAGGTGTTTTATGAACTGTGCTCTGAGTGGTGTATATCCTGCCAGCAGTCATAAAACTCTGCAGATTGATAACATTTATTAAAAAGTGTGCAACAAGAAGAGGTAATGAGAACACCGTGTAACCCGTGAGTCTTTATATAAAGGTTTTCTCTTGTAGTTCACAGGCGAACTGTCCTGATTCATTCATTTCAAGCTCTGACTGCATGTCAAGTCAAATTATTTAAAAAAGCACATTTAAAACAGCAGTTGTTACCAAAGTGCTTAACAATAACAAACTGTCAGTAATTTAAAGATAGAAAAATAACAAAAATGTATTAAAAGTATCAAAAGAAAAACATAAAACATGGAACAATAAAACACTAAATCAAATCACACCGAGTTAAACGTCAGTGAAAACAGATGTGATTTTAAACTGAGTTAAAACAGGAAGTGAGGGGGCCTGACTAACGCTGGGGGCAGATTGGTCCAGAGTTGAGGGCTACGACTGAAAAAGCCCCATCTCCTCTGAGCTTCAAGCAAAAGTCAGATGATCTCAGTGCCCGAGAAGGAACATATAGTTGAAGTACCCTGATGCTGCTCAATAACCCTTACCAAAAAGTAGTATATGCAAGTATACTTAAAGTACACTAATTTTAAACTAAAAAAACAAGAGTATACTTTCAGTTTACTTTTTAGGTACTTATCAAAAGTATACTTAGCCAAGTTTATTTTACACAATACTTGACTTATACTAAAAATAAACTAAAAGTCTAAGTATACTTAATCTATACTTCTGTTTAAACTTTTGGCCAAGATATTTTACACAAAGTATTTTCACACTGGTTTATTTTTAGTACTTCTGTTTTAAACGTTTTGTCAGTTTTTTTTATATTGTTGTATATACTGTATATATATATATATATATATATATATATATATATATATAGTATATTGTTATTATTATTATTGAGCATGCATCAGGGTATTATTATTATCATCATTATTATTATCATTATTCAATTTTATTCTGCGTTACTCCAGGCGTACGTGAAACGTGAAGTACTGCTTTCTGCCATTTTTCTGTTTGTGGTCTTCATGCGTTATGATTGGATTGGGGGTAGAACGTGATCATATACGTCCCAACCAATCAACGCCACTCTTGCTTGTCAGGTTGCATGTGAACTTTGTCCTAACCAATCAACGCCACTCTTGTTTATCGGGCGAAGTAGCATGTGATCATATTCAACCAATCAACGCCTCTTGCTTCGCGCGCTTCGTTCAAATGTAGCCATTTCCTTTTCAACTGTTGGACAAGAAGCTGTTGTTGTCTCGGACTCAGCGCTCGTAAAACTTGCTTTTTATTAGACGTCGACTGGTCTGACTCTGGACGACGACTGGACATTCAGTTGGAAGTTGAAGGTAATCGGTTCTGTTTTGTTTATTTGCTAGCTGTTAGCTCTGTTCACTTGAATGAACAAAACCTGCTGTTGCTAAAAGGCTTAGCTAAAACGGGTGTGTGTGCTGCTGAGGCAGATAATTTGAGGCAAGTAAAACACTGCAGGTTAGGTTATTCTAGCGTTTAAATAAGCCATATACTGTATGCTACGAGTTATTTTTTTTTTGGCTTAGTTCCTGGATGGTTTTTCAAAGAGACAAGGCCCCGCATCCTCACGCTGTTTGTGTCGCATGTCTGTTAACACACATGCGCTCACTAGCCAGCAGAACAATAACCGCAGCCAGGCTGAAATACTAATTTACTTTAAATACGTATTTCGGCAACATTACTGTTTTTGTAGCTGCTTAAACAAGAGGCTGAGGAGGAACCAAACAGTTCCTGAGCTCCACTTATGTCAGCATTTAACAAGTAAAGAAGAAAATACAACTTTATAACTTGATGTTGATTTATTTTCTCACACTTCACCTGCTTCTCTTTACTGCTGCCAGAAAGGAGAATGATGGTAAATGGAGCTTATTTATATATAGCGCTTTCCAGCCCCCTGTGAGGAGCCCCAAAGCGCTTTACAATACCAACCATCCACCCATTCATACACACATTCATACACCGGTAGCGGCGACTGCCATGCAAGGCGCCTTCCAGTCCTACCGGGAGCAACTCAGGGTTAAGTGTCTTGCCCAGGGACACAACGACACATGGTGTGGGGAACCGGGATTCGAACCTCCAACCTTCCGATCGGGGGACGACTGCCATTACCACTACGCCACGGCCGCCCAATGATGAAGTGATGTTGTTTAGAAGAAAATGTCTCGCTCACTTTTCTTCATGTTACTGCCACAAGTTTAGCTGTCTGCATGTGCTGCATCACTTGATTGATGTGACAGGAGGAAAGGAGAGGTGTTTGTGAACTCTTCAGTGAGCTCTCGTCCATCTTCTCTTCTCCTCCATCCTGTTGGAAGCTGCAGACTACAGTATTAACTTCAGCTCACTCACATGTTCTCTTTGATTCAGACTCTGCAGGTTGTCAGAGATCAGCTGTGCCTCTCTGCTCTCAGCTCTTCAATCCAACCCCTCCCATCTGACACAACTGGATCGGACTCAGAACCTAGCCTTGAGAGGTAATTTCTAAGTAGTTTGAGTAAAGCAATTAAGACACTGATTTTTAAAACCAGATGTGGAAATGGAGAATGCCTTGTCTCCTACTTCCTGTTCCTCCTTTATATCTCAGCTCTTCATTGCACAAATGACTAATGTAAATTTTGAATGGTCTCACAACATCCTGTACTGTATAGTGACACACAATTTTTGTTCATTTGCCCCTTGTTTTTTCTTTTTCTTTTACAGAGCTTCCAGCAGTTGTGAAACAGTCGAAAGATGTGGCGATCGGATCTCAGCGTTGCTTCCATCCACTCAACACCAGCTGTACACTTGTTGCTCCACCCATCTCTGTTCAAGTGTTGTCTGACCCTGATGACATGGTAATTAACTGAATGCATGGATACTATATGTTATTGATCCATTTGGGAATCATTACAATACAATTTATTTCTACATCTTTTGATTGCACACATAAATGATAGATAAGTGATATGATACCCCTTGATGGTATGCAATAAAGCTATAGAAAATAGGCTTAGACATATTCATTGCAAAGATGAATATATACTATAGATTTCCAAATACTGTACTGTAAATGAATGTTTAATCATTATTTGGTTAACAAGATCCATGTGTTTTGCAGGTGCCTGTTGTGCCGGATGTAGAAGTCCAAGGCGAAAGGTGAAGTCTCTACGGACCAGCTCAGCCTTGCTGGTTGGAGATCTTGCAGTGCTCGTCTACGGGAGAGAGTTATTGGCCAATTGAAGTTTGACTGGGAGGCAATCGGGGGCTCATAAAGATGTGGAGTCAAAGCCTTTGGACAACACAAAGCTTGATACTTGGTGAGTATATAATTTAGGACAAAACTCATTCTAAAATACATTCCTAATGTTTTTTCTCGTTTTATGAACAAATTACTGGAATGTTCCATGCTCCTCACGGTTTATGATGCAGATTCTGATACAATCACCTAAAAATGCCATTCACTGATACCATATGGATTAGATTGGATTTGGTTATGTGCTCTATAATAAAAAAACAGTTTACAATCAAAGTTAAATGCAGGTTACGGGTATTATTTGTAGTTGTTAAATCAAAAATATCTTTTTTTTAAAGGTAACCACAATTACTTTTAACATTAGACTTTAATTAGTCATTGTTTTAACTGTAAAACAATGACTGTAAAAATACTGTAGGGTGTTTAGTTTTGTAAATTTTTAAAGTATATTTTAACATGTGTATATTTTAACACATTAAAATATATTTTAAAAATGTACAAAACTAAACCACCCTACAGTATTTTTACAGTTAAAATAAAAGTTTATCAAATAAAGTCAAATGTTTAAAAGTAATTGTGGTTCCCTTTAATAATAAGTTATTGTTTATCACTCGTGAAACCTAGAGACATATTTTAAGGATATATTTGATGTGAGAGTAATTACACTGATGATAGAATAACATAACATTGGAGTAATTTCTGTTTTTTTTTTGTTTTTTCAGTCTACACCAAGCCAAAGTTCCCTGACACCACCATGCAAGATGTGCGAAGAGTCATAAGAAGAAGAAAAAAAGCAACATAAACAACTACCGGTGAAGTTTTTTTTTTCTTATCCCCCCCAAAGATGTGAAGATGCCTTCTGAAAAGGAAAGACTTCAGTTTCCAGTTGGAGACACTATTTTTGCTTTGTTTAAGCAAATGCACACATTTTTACATTGTGTTCTGGACTTTATGTTTACACCTTGAAATGCAAATGTGCACCTTTTCCTTTTCAATTTTTAAACTTGGAAGGGATTCATTTTAAATGCTGCTGTTTTGTAAACTGTTTTTGAGCTGCACCTTAATTTTATATAAAAATATTGAAGTTCTCAAGACCTTGTTTTATGACTTTGTAAACACATCTTTCAGAATACTTTAAAAAATAATTTTTAGCATATAAATAGTATTGTGCAAGTATTGTTAAGCAAACTTACAAGTGTAACATAACAATTACAATGACAACATGGTATTAGTTTTAGAAATTCAAAAATTTAACTTAAATGATAAAATAAACTGTAAACTAGAAGTAAATAACAAGTGCATTGGAAGTATATGAAAAAGTGTACTAGTGGTATACTTTAAGTATACTGTAATAAACTAAAGTATGAACTAGAAGTATATAACAAGTGCATTTGGAGTATAAAGAAAAGTATACTAGTGTTATACTTTAAGTATACTTCAATAAACTAAAATATGAACTTGAAGTACACTATAAGTACACTGGAAGTCTAATTAAAAGTGTACTACTAGTATACTTTAAGTATACTTCAATAAACTAAAATATGAACTTGAAGTACACTATAAGTACATTGGAAGTCTAATTAAAAGTGTACTGTACTACTAGTATACTTGAGCCGGAAAAGGGTAGCATGCCCTCTCCGGGTCGGGGAGGAGGTCCTGCCCCAAGTGGAGGAGTTTAAGTATCTCGGGATCTTGTTCACGAATGAGGGAAAACTGGAGCGTGAGATCGATAGGCGGATAGGTGCAGCGTCCGCAGTGAAGCGGGCGCTGTACCGGTCTGTCGTGGTGAAGAGAGAGCTGAGTCAAAAGGCAAAGCTCTCAATTTACCGATCGATCTACGTTCCCACCCTCATCTATGGTCATGAGCTTTGGGTTATGACCGAAAGAACAAGATCTCGGATACAAGCGGCTGAAATGAGTTTTCTCCGCAGGGTGTCTGGACTCTCCCTTAGAGATAGGGTGAGAAGCTCAGTCATCCGGGAGGGACTCGGAGTAGAGCCGCTGCTTCTCCACATCGAGAGGAGCCAGTTGAGGTGGCTCGGGCATCTGGTTAGGATGCCTCCTGGACGCCTCCCTGGTGAGGTGTTCCGGGCATGTCCCACCGGGAGGAGACCCAGAGGAAGACCCAGGACGCGCTGGAGGGACTATGTTTCTCGGCTGGCCTGGGAACGCCTTGGGATTCCCCCGGAGGAGCTGCTCCAAGTGGCTGGGGAGAGGGAAGTCTGGGCCTCCCTACTTAGGCTGCTACCCCCGCGACCCGACCCCGGATAAGCGGAAGAAGATGGATGGATGGATGGATGGACTACTAGTATACTTTAAGTATACTAAAATGGGCCAATTTAGTCCCAAAAAAGTATATTGTAAGTAAACTGCAAGTATACTTAAAAGTACACTTGGAGACATATACTTTATATACTTAAGTATACTTAACAACATATACTTAAAAGATGGTGTAGTGGTTAGGGCGTTTGACTTGGGACCCGAAGGACGCGGGTTCGCGTCCCGGCCACTACACATCTTGGGGTGTCTATGAGTGCACACCTATTTCTCCAGCTCCCCGAGCGCCTTCTATGGCTGCTCACTGCACCGCCTGGTAGGTGGTTGGGTTAAATGCAGAGACGAATTTCGTCTGTGTATGGGAAACATACGCAGATGACAAGATTAGACAATTATTATTATTATTATTATTAAAAGTATACTTCTTTTTGGTAAGGGTAATCCAGATAGAAAAATCTAAAAAAGCTAAGTCTGGTCCTCTGGACATTCAAAAAACAAAACAAAAAAGTAGAAATGTTTCGTCTTTTGTCCTAAAGACTTCCTCAGTCTGAGATGCTGTATTCAGCTCAGTCTTACGCTACGTTCACACCGAACGCGTTTTGAGCTGCAGGAGCGGCCGGTTTACATGCAAAGTCAATGGGGGACGCGCCTCTAGGGGTCGTGCGTCGCGTCACGTCCATTTTGAGCAGCGCGAAAGGGGACGGCAGAGCATTTTCCGTGCCCGCGGCAGCCGCCGCCGCTTGAGTTGAAAAATCTGAACTTTCTCCGCTCAACGCGTCTTGACAACCAATCAGGGAGAGTCAGCTATGTGACGCGGTAACGAGGGGACGGATGTTGCGCAAGTGTGACGTATTGTTTGTGAGACACAGAAACAACCCGCAAATTCATGTTCATGTAGATAGATAGATAGATAGATAGATAGATAGATAGATAGATAGATAGATAGATAGATAGATAGATAGATAGATAGATAGAATAGATAGATAGATAGATAGATAGATAGATAGATAGATAGACAGACAGACAGACAGACAGACAGACAGACAGACAGACAGACAGACAGACAGACAGACAGACAGACAGACAGACAGACAGACAGACAGACAGACAGACAGACAGACAGACAGACAGACAGACAGACAGACAGACAGACAGA
This sequence comes from Garcialebias charrua, assembly GCA_038048925.1. Lineage (NCBI taxonomy): Eukaryota > Metazoa > Chordata > Actinopteri > Cyprinodontiformes > Rivulidae > Garcialebias > Garcialebias charrua. The sequence goes on along the minus strand of JBBPBX010046691.1, from coordinate 3,950 downwards.
CAGACAGACAGACAGACAGACAGACAGACAGATAGATAGATAGATAGATAGATAGATAGATAGATAGATAGATAGATAGATAGATAGATAGATAGATAGATAGATAGATAGATAGTGAAGGAAAATACACACGTTTAGAAGTTCTATATGTTAATCTCATTTGAATCGAATACACTACTGTATATGATTAATACACAAGTGCTTTATAATCAAGGTATTCACAACTGTTTTACATATGTTTATGCAATTAGACAACATTATAAGACATACTTTTAGATCTAACAAACAGGATGTTCAGAGGCAGATAACATGCTAAGCGGGCAGTTGCCCTTTGTGCTTCTCTTGGCCTTCTGAGGAAATCAGAACACACAGACACACAAACACAGGAATCATACTACTAAAATAAGTAGTACTTATGAACCACACACACATACTAGGATCTGGACATTAATTTACATTAATATCACACACAGGACACATCTAATGGTACATTTCTAAAACTCTCTTACTGAGTAGATAAGCAGAACAAAGAACACAGTTTCGAGAGACTTCTCACCACAGCTATAAATCTACAAGGTCATAGAAATGACAAACACGAGAGGCTCCAGGACGCCTTATCAATGCTCTGAGCCAATCAGAGACCAGAGAAGCTCAAACTGCAGCTTCATAAAGAAAGGGACAGTTCACCTCACATGATCCTAGGAACATGTGGCAGGGCATCAAATGCTTAACAGACTACAAGGGCAAAAGCAAACAATGCCCCAGGGACCCATCCCTGCCTGATGCCCTCAATAAGTTTTATGCACGTTTTGATGATCCAAACAGACCAACTAGCACCAGACTCACCTCATCACCAGACGAGGAGCACCTCAAAGTGACCGCAGCAGAAGTGAGAGGCAGTCTCAGAAGGATCAACCCTCATAAAGCTACGGGTCCAGACAACATCCCAGGGAAAGTTCTGAAGGAATGTGCGGACCAGCTCTGTGAGGTGCTGGCTGACATCTTCACCACCTCACTTGCACTGGAGTCAGTTCCCACCTGCCTGAAGACTGCCACCATCATCCCAGTCCCAAAAAGCTCCACAGTGACTGGTCTGAATGACTATAGACCGGTGGCCCTCACCCCGATAGTCGCTAAATGTTTTGAGAAACTGGTCATGTCCCACATCAAGACAGCCGTCAACATCAACGAGGACCCTCATCAATATGCATACCGTGAGAACCGATCAACAGAGGACGCCATCTCCTCCGTGGTCCACACTGCTCTCACCCACCTGGATCAGAAGGACTCATACGTGCGTCTGCTCTTTGTGGACTTCACATCTGCCTTCAACACCATGATCCCCCAAACTCTGATAGACAAACTATCCACACTTGGACTAAGCCCCTCTATTTGTAACTGGGTCTTAGACTTCTTAACAAACAGACCACAGTCCGTGAAGATCCACAACTTCTCCTCCTCCACCATCACCCTCAGCACTGGCTCTCCTCAGGGATGTGTGCTGAGCCCTCTTCTGTTTACTCTGCTCACATATGATTGTACAGCCACACATCCAGGCTGTCATATTGTTAAGTTTGCAGATGATACAGCTGTGGTGGGATGCATCACAGATAATGATGAATCCAGCTACAGACAGGAGGTGGAACATCTGGAGAGTTGGTGCAAAGAGAATAACCTTCACATGAATGTGAAGAAGACGAAGGAGATGATTGTGGACTTCAGAAGGAACAAACACACCCACACCCCACTGTATATAGGTGGATCTGCGGTGGAGGTGGTCTCCAGCTACAAATACCTGGGTGTACACATGAATGATAACCTCAGCTGGAGCAATAACACCACCAGCCTGATCAAGAAAGGTCATCAGAGACTCTACTTCCTCAGACGGCTGAGACGAGCCGGTCTGAGAAGCTCAGTCCTCACCTCGTTCTACAGGTGTGCAGTGGAGAGCGTCCTGTGCTCCAGCATCAACGTGTGGCATGGAGGCTGCACAGTTGCAGAGAGGAAAGCTCTACAAAGAGTGGTGAAGGCTGCACAGAAGTCTGTGGGAGTCAGTCTCCCCACCATCACAGACATTTACACCTCCAGATGCAGAAAAAGAGCCACCTGCATCATGAAAGACCTCACTCACCCAGCACACTCACTCTTTGCACCACTCCCCTCGGGACGGAGGTTGAGGAGCATCAAATGTAGAACCACTAGACTGAGGAACAGCTTCTACCCTGAGGCTGTCAGACTCATGAATAAATAAATAATAAGAATAAACACTGCAAAATGTCACATCATGCTGATGCTGATCTGTTTCTTGTTGCTGCGTTCATCTGTGACCATCTGCTCATGTTCGTGCTGCTGTTTATAATGATGTTTTTCTACTACATTAGGGCTTAGTGTATTACTAGCTGATGTCTCTCTTAGTTAATCCTAGATGTTATTATTGTTTTTCTCTTGCATTTGTTGTTGGATGTAACTGGGACCCTGTGTACATAATCTCGTTTTCAACACATGTACTACATGCGGTGCAAATGACAATAAATTCTCTCTGACTCTGACTCTGACTCTGACTCATACTCCAAAACATCTCAGATATCTTCAGCACTTTTTGAAGAACCTCGCCTAGGACAGGTCTGTCAAAATGCTCACAATTCTCTGTGCACAAAGAATTGCTTATTCATGCTGTAACTCTGTTAACCTGTAAACCTGTGTTTCTGTCAATAAATCTTCATCATTTTCTAAGAGAGACTGGTCATTCGAACACCTCATGAGAAATCCCTTCAACATGGTGACCCCGAACGTCTGGCCTTGTCTCTTTCTCTGATTTGGAGGGTGCGACGATGACTTTCTTCAGATGTGTTGCAGTGGAGCTCTGTGACATGACTACAGAAGGTGAGTCGACCGTGTATTAAACAGAAACGACTATTTGGCCACAGTCCCAAATTCAACTGCAAACAAAAGAAGTTCAGTCTCGTGATGTATTATGGTTCTTAGAGTTAAAGTTAAATATACGTATTTGGCTTGTTCTGACGACACAGGTTTCAGTTTGAACAGACGCTTGTGTGTGTGTGTGCGGGACGGGCCCGGCAGCTCGGTTTCGGGCCGAGGCGCGTGCTCGTGAGAGAGGGGGCGCGTGCTTGTGGTTTTTCCTTTGTGTGTGTCGTTGTGTGTGTGTGGTTCGGGTTTCATTTAATCACGAGGTGCTCGAACATTGAGGCTTTAATTACTTACTTTTGGGGAATAAACGTTTTCTATTCAAGCCGTGAGGAGCAGGTTGTGGCCGCTTCTTTCACGTGGGGCGGATCCGTTCGTCCGCGTGACTAGTGGGGGTCACGAAGACTTGTTTCACTGTCTTGTTTAGGAAAGCGTTTCCGGAGCGTTCGATCCTTTGAGTAGCTGGAAGAGGTCGTTCAACTTGATTCGCGTCCGCTCGTGAGGAGTTGAGCGACTGCCGCTTGTTTCGAAGGTCGGACGTGGCCGATGCCTGGCGTCGTGGGGGGGTCGCCGGGAGTTCACGCTGAGGTGAAAACTACAGCTCCCAGAGTGCCTTGCGCTAAACTTGCGGATTAGTGCAGTGGAATCGCACTGGGGGCGGTGACCGAAAGAGGTCTGTAGAAAAAAAAAAAAGAGAAAAGCAGCCGCAGAGGGTTGCATACGGAAGCTTATTGCTGCCACTTGGGCCTGTGTTTAATTTGTTTTGAAATACTTTGCGTCGCATTTCTTTAAATTTTTTAATGGGAATCATTATTTTAGGGGGAAGAGATCTCAATTAGTTTCATATTAGGAATTGTGGAAATGAAAGAAAAAAATGAGAAAAGCAACCCTAGGGAGGTTGCAGGAATTGGGCTTGTGTACTTGTTTTGTGAGGGATCAAATGTCGAACGTCGTCTGTGTCATGTGTTTCGCTGCCGCTGGTCACGGGCGGGGGGGTTACCGTCCGCCCGAGGCCGGAGGGGGGG
>JBBPBX010046690.1:14742-26487 GCA_038048925.1 Garcialebias charrua | reverse complement strand
CGTGAAAGTTGGTGCGTAATACAGATAGTCTCGAAACTTATCACAAATTGCCCACTTGAGTGCGAGGAACTCAAGTTTACTAGAATGCAAGTGATAGTTTCGTTCAGCGGGTGTTAAGGTCCTAGATCCGTAGCCAATAACACGTAGCTTGTTGTTTTGGGACTGATACAAAACCGCTCCAAGCCCTTCATTTGATGCATCTGTATGCAAAACAAATGGACGATCAAAGTCGGGATAGGCTAAGATGGGTGGATTGATCAGCATCTCCACAAGTTTGGATAGCACAGTCTGATGTTCAGTCGTCCATGTCACAGGTGTGCGAGAGGGAAGCTGACCTGTGTTTTCTTTAATTTTACAACCTCGACCCTTAGAAGTCTGGGGCTTGTTGGTCATACTTGTGTCGGCTGAGCTTTGAAGGAGTTCAAACAGAGGTCTTGCCAGTCGTGAGAAATCTTGGATGAAGGATCGGTAATAACTAAGGAAACCTAGCAATGTCCGAACTTCTCCAACTGTATGAGGTTTCTTCTCCTTCAGAGCTATTACAGCTTCCAAATCTTTTGGGTCAATCTGGATGCCTTCTCCTGAAATCATTCGTCCCAGATAACGAATTTGACTCTTGAAAAACTCGCATTTGGTTGGTCGAAGTTTAATGCCATGTTGTCTCATTCTGCAGAAAACTTGCCTCAAATGATCCACATGTTCCTCAAATGTTTGTGAGTAACAAAGGATATCATCTAAATAAGGTACGCAGCACTCATCCCTGATGCCTTCTAATACACCTTCCATACATCTCTGGAATGCAGCTGGCGCATTGGTCAGTCCGAATGGAATCCTTACCCATTCGTAGAGACCCCAAGGTGTGCTAAATGCTGTCAGATGCCTTGACTCCTCGCTCAAAAACCCTTGGTGATATGCACTTCCTTGATCCAAAATGGAGAACCATGAATTTCCTCCAAGACTGTCCAATAGATCCTGAATGCGTGGTAGTGGATGGCGGTCTGGAGTGGTTTTACGGTTGAGTTCACGGAAGTCAACACAAAGACGTAGACTGTGGTCTTTCTTTCGCACGCAGACGACAGGTGAGGAGTAGGATGAAATTGATTTTTTTATCCACCCTCTATCCAAAAGGTTGGAAATATAATCCTTGACCTCTTTATACAATGGCCGAGGGATGGAATTATAATTTTTCTGGACAGGGGTGGTATCTGTTGTGGTAATCTGGAGCTGTAAACCAGGAATGCATCCAATGTCTCCTTCTTCAGATGCAAATACATCCGACTCTTCATACAACATTTGGCGTACCATATCCTGTTCATGCTCAGAGAGATGACCCAAATTGACATTTGGATGCCATTTCTCTTGTGACTCAACAGGTGTATGGTTTCTCTTTTTGGAATAGTCTCCATCATTTAGTGAGTTCACCTGGGTGGTGCACAACAGTGGGTCATCCTGTCCACTGACTCGTTTGCGAGATGATTGAGAGATATTTACAGGTTTGGTTCCATCAATTTCCTCGATGAATCCTAAAGCTGTTCTTGGATGTAAGAAAATGTCGTGATTGGTTGAATTCTGGACTGGAATTCTCACCATTTTTGAAACTCCAACAGGTACGTCAACCAGAGCAGGGAATAACTCCAACCCGTCCGATATGATGCTCTGTATGTCTGGTTCAAACAACATTACTCCTCCTCCTGGAAAAGTTCTGATGCGACATTTCACTTCACAGATTTGGCCACTTTGAACATTAAGACCCTTCTTTCCAACTCTCACTGTAGAACTCTTTGATTCTTTTTGAGATGGCATAGTGCAAACCACAGAGACTAGAGTTTCAACACTACTCTTTTGAATTCTCAAAGCCTCTGACAATAAGTTCACTAAGTTGACGTTGTTCGTCTGGTCAGTGTTTCCCATTATGATTTCTTGTATCACATTAAAGCCTAGCAAAGGGCTGCTCACACTCTCTTGACTTACAAGCAACGGAACATAGAGGGCAACTGAACCATATTTGATGCTTTTGATCTCGAGCAGGACTTCTATCCACCCATCAAATGGCACCTCTGTTCCATTAGCTGCTGTGACTTTGAGAGGGTGTTCTGGTAGTAGACTCTCAAGTGGTTGGATCGTTACATTTGGTAGAGCTTTCTGCACCCATGACTTCTCCACTATGCTCACTTGTGCCCCACTGTCCAGTAGCATCTGCAATTTGACACCATTTAGTTGGCATGTCACCGTGCATCTACCACCAATCAGCTGTGCAACATGTTTCTTCTCAGTAAAGTTGTTTTGTTTGATGGGCCTGGTGGAAGATGGTGTGCCCACTTGAAGATGCGGCGTTGCAGTGGTGTGGGACTCTGCATTCTCTCTGATCACTGGTGGTCCCACCCCAGCGACCTCACCTCGTTTCCCGACTGGTTGTTCTTCATCAGACAGCCAACCGCTCTGTGTCCCTCTTTCCCGCACTTGAAACAGTGACTGCAGTTCTCGTTTCTTTGGGAGACACATTGCTGACATCTTCGTTTAGCTTCTGACTTTACTGACTGTTTTTGGTGGGGAGAAGGTGTGAGAATGTTTTCAGTCCCTGGACTAAGCATAGGTGTTAAAGCTTTCTCCAAACTCTTGGTCAGTGATGAAACCTGTGCTGTTAGTTCCTGTATGGCAGTACGGTTAGCTTGGACTTCTGCCTGCATCTGAACTACATTCTGACTTTTCTTATCCATCTGCACTGTACTGACATTGACTGTTTTGGGTTTAACAGTCTGACCCAATCTATTTTGTCTCTCTGTGTCTTCACCTACTGACTTTGTTATCACTTCTAGGATAAAATCATCAGTAACGTTCTCATCTGAAATGTGGGGTTTAAGATCTTGTCGGATGTATGAATATTTTTCATGTATCCCCTGGTAAAGTGAATGCAGGAACACTCCCTGAACTAATTTTTTTTCATATTGTAAACCTGTACTTACTTTAGAAGCAAAAAGTACACGCTGTTTTAACCCCATCATTCTATACATAAACTGTTGTGGACCTTCTTTATCATGTTGTCTTGCATTGCTCAGTTCTTGGAATAATTCATTACTGCTCTTATCTTTAAGATGTGCTCTGAGAAAACGCTTCAGTTCAGTTACAGTTAGACTATCTTTTGTCATAAGCATGTCTTTGAATGTACCCGGTTTAATTATTCTGAGAACTGTTCTAATGATCTCAGTCTCAGTGAAACCTTCACTCAGTCCTTCATCAATTTGCTTACACAAGCAGTTAAAACTCACGTCTGAGTCAGAGTCTGAGATCTGACCAGCATGAATCCGAAATTCTCTTCGTGGGAGTAATGCAGCAACATCCGTCAGTTTTACTAACCCAGTTACCTGATGAGCAACAACTGGTGTTGACACTATCTTACTCCTCGCTGAAGCTGCTACAATCTGCTCAGTCTTGTACCCCGATGTAGCTTCCTCTTCATCCACTGAATGATGTGGGTTCTTTGCTTCTTGGGCTGACTGCAGTTCATTTATGAGGTCACGAAACATCAGCAGGTGCGACATCCCTTGGTCCTCCAGACTCCTTAATTGTTTACTTCTTAAAAAGTCAACAATGAAGTCAAAGAGTTCCACCTTGGACGACTCCTCCCCTGGCATGTCTTCTCCCACCTCATCTTGGCATGATACTGCTAGCTGGTGAAGCAGGTCTCTTCTAGCATCCTTAATCAGTTGGTGAAGCAGCTGCTGGATCTCCCACTGAAGCTCATGTAGCGTCGTCATCTCTGGATACCTGAAGTCTTGCTTTAGGTCATCAGCTCATAGAACAGGAAGTCAGGATCCCACGGTTCTTTGTTGGATAGCACCAAGCCAGCAGGAGGCGCTATCCCGGACGAGCCCCCAAATTTGTTACCCTGCAACCTTGGATGGTGGAGGGTAAGGTGTAAGATGATCTCTCAACGTGTGATGCTGTGGTATGAGAAAGACGAGACACACACGTTGAGCCTTTTTTCACATTCAACCAGAAGAGATTTATTCTTCTTCTTGTGTGCTCTAAACACGCTTCATAGATCACATATTTCAGGTATCACATTCTTTAGTAGAGAACCATTAACTTCATTACATTACACAATGACTATACATTTAAACCAAACAATCATTCTTTCAACATGCTCTATTTAGCATTATGAATTCTGTCAAATTACAAAATTAATTCACAAATAGTTTTTACTTCTCTAAACCATATTAATTTTGTAATTAGTGCTTTAAATTCAATACCTTGTCCTCTTTTCTGAGACCTGTATTTAACTATCAAAAAAAATAAAAATTAATAAAATATATTTTAATATTTTTAAACACCTTAGCTGTTAGCAATATCCATTGTTTTAACAGAACAACTTTTCTCTAAACACAAAGAAAACCTCATCTTTAAACTGAAAAGGTGCAATGCTCCTTTAATGCTGTCTCTCTTTACTAAGCTTCACACATATGCAGCCATTACTTACTTACTTAATGTCATAACAATATTTCTGTTTTTTCATGAACCCATAACAAAATGTCCATTTTATAAATAAAGAGAACAGAAAATGTCCTTTGTGTGAGAACAGCCTTACAAAGTGCAAAGTATAAGTTCACAGTGAATTCAGCAGTCCTTCAGTTGTTGCTAAGCAACACCACATACACAAAATCCGCTAGCATTAGCTCCAATTAGCCTTCATGAACAAGTCCCGTTTTTGTACACAATACAATTATAAAACGAACTTCGCGACTCATTAGTTGAGATTCGATTTAATAACCTTTCAACTCTCCCAAGAAACTAATATATATGCATAAAACACATTTTTACTGACCTGTGGTATGAGAAAGACGAGACACACACGTTGAGCCTTTTTTCACATTCAACCAGAAGATTTATTCTTCTTCTTGTGTGCTCAATCTTTCTATGCCACCAACGCAACAGCGCCTCTAGCGGTTTTGTGTGAAATTGCATAGAACTAACTAAAATGACACTAAAGAACTTAATACAATGAGAAATTAAAGATACAAAAATAAAAATTATGTTGGGGTGTCTATTTTCCTATTTTCTTAATTATTGCTTTAATTTGCTATTGCCTTGTTTTTCACCTCAACATTCTCCCTTTTGTGTCTTGTAGGTGGCCTGACCTGCCAGTATTTAAGTTTCCCCTTTGTCTCAGTTCAAGAGGTCTGTTTGTTTGAGTTAGTCTGAGTTGAAGTCTGTTACTTTGACCTCTTTTATGGGCCCAATTTTGTCATTTTTTCATATTTACCCCAAGTTTTGTTTGGGTTAAATAAAAACAACTATTTTTGAATTTAAACCTGTGCCTGACTTTATCCTTTGACTGCTCGGTCCATCACAGTCATGCATTACCTGGATGACCTGCTGATTCTGGCTGGAAGCAGAAAGCAGGCCAAGTCACACTCCTATAGGGTGATTTCTCACCTGGAGTCTCTTGGTTTTGTCATAAACCTACAAAAAAGCGATTTGACCCCAACAAGGGTTACCGTATTTTTGGGAGTACAGATCGACACTGTCCAGTACAGAGCATGGCTCTTGAAGGAATGAGTTTCCTCCATTCGCTGTTGCCTGGAAAGATTTAAACTGGACCAATGGGTCCCTGTGAAAACCTGCCAACACCTTTTAGGCCTCTTGGCAACAGCCATTCCCTGTGTGCCACACACATTACCAAAGCTGGGCACCGCTAATTAAAAAATTAGTTCCACAATTTCTAAAACGCTTATTAATTTTTTTAGGTCCACAATTTCAAAAGCACAAATGTCTTATGAAAATTAGGGGAAGCTAATCTAATCCGCTATTTATATATTTATATATTATATATATATATTTATATATAGCCGGCAGCGTTATCAATATTTGCACTACACTGCCAACTGAAAAGTAACAAAAATGATCCTAAAAGGATGAAATTACAAAAATCAAAGGATTTATTTAATACTTTACGTACATATATTCTATTCGGCCACGAAATTAACAAAAAATAGAATGATCTTTTAATCCCTAAAACCACGTTTAAATCTCAAATACACGGGTGTGTCGCCACCGCATTTATACATGAAAGTAACCCAAATACATAAAACTAACGACTCGCCGTCGAATGGTCGACACAAAACGCACAATAAAATACTCCGGCCACGTTAATTTGGCTTGAAACAGCTGGGTTCTCTAAGGATTTCCATTAGTAACCCAGCACAACCAACCGGCAGACACAGTTAGCGTCTATAGGTAGTCAACAGATTTAATGAAAAGTAACTAAAATACATAAAAATAACGACTCACCGTCGAATGGTCGACACAAAACACACCTTAAAATCATCCGGCCACGTTAATTTGGCTTGAAACAGCTGGGTTCTCTAAGGATTTCCATTAGTAACCCAGCACAACCAACCGGCAGACACAGTTAGCGTCTATAGGTAGTCAACAGATTTAATGAAAAGTAACTAAAATACATAAAAATAACGACTCACCGTCGAATGGTCGACACAAAACACACCTTAAAATCATCCGGCCACGTTAATTTGGCTTGAAACAGCGGGGTTCTTTAAGGATTTATGAAGACACCGAGCGCAGCCAGCTACAGAATTAGCCCCTGAGTTCAACTATGACCCGGAAGATGGAATAGTCCATTTTTAGTAGGGGGATAAAGAAATCGACCGTTTTTTTATTGCGTATATTTAATGATCGTTTTCATCGTAACTATAATTATTTTTATGTTAAATGTACATTAACAAGCATGAGCAATGTTAGTGATGTAGGTGACTGCACGGGGCGAGGCGGGGCCGGGGCCACTGCTGAAATGGGACCCCCAGGCATTTACCTACATGGTAGAGCCGAGTCTGTTCTCAGCTCTGCCCCCCCTCCCCCCTCCAACCCTTCCTCCTCTCTGCTCTTACGGTGGGGAAAAAGGTAAAAAACAAGCAGCATAAGAGCTTGTAAATAAGTTTATTGGTTTTTACTGATAGATAATTAGTTATTAGCGGTACTGCATTTTAAATAAAAATAGCACAAATCCGCTTATGAATTATAAAAGTTAGTCAATTCACAAAAACGCTGACAAAAAGTTTAGGTCCACTGTAAGCGGAATAGCGCTTTAGCGCTCCCTAGCGTTCATCCGCCCACCTTTGCACATTACTGAAAATGCGGCCCATGCAGCTGTGGCTAAACCAACGAATACAGCCCGACCTGCCTAATCAGGCAGAGACGGTTAGGATAGATCCAGAGTGCCTGGAGGCCCTGGAACCCTGGAGAGATTTGTCCATTTTCATGGAAGGGGTCTCATTAGGAAGGGTGTCATCTCATGTGGTCATCATGACGGACGCCTCAAAAACAGGATGGGGGGCGATCTGTAGAAATCAGAACGCCCGCGGCCTTTGGAATGAACAGGAAGCAAGATTACATATTTGCTGGTGAAGATTCTCAGTCGTCCAGGACATCAAGTCAAGTCAAGTCAAATTTATTAATATAGCACAGTTAGAACAGATAAACTGTTATCAAGGTGCTTCACACACACACACACAACATAAAAGAGGCTCAAAAATTTACAGAACAGTATCACATATCAATACAGTAGTAACAATTCTGATATTAACAGCAGTAAAGTATAATAAAAATGTATAAGAACAATATTAAAATGAAAACAGTAAAAATATATACACTACGTCAGCTCACACAGTATGAAACACCAGAGAGAACAGATGGGTTTTTAGCAGGGATTTGAACAAGTGAAGGGAGGAGGCCTGTCTAATGTTGAGGGGCAGGTTGTTCCAGAGTTTGGGGCCGGTGACTGAAAACGCCCGATCTCCTCGGAGCTTCAGATGTGTTTTTGGAACCACCAAGAGCATCTGATCAGATGATCTCAGGGCCCGCGGTGGAACATATGGTTCCAGCAGCTCAGAGAGGTAGAGGGGAGCGAGGCCATTCAGGCATTTGTAGGTCAACAACAGGATTTTAAAGTCGACTCTAGTTCGCACGGGGAGCCAGTGCAGTGAGGAGAGAACAGGTGTAATGTGCTCAAACTTACGTGTACCGGTTAAAAGCCGAGCTGCTGCATTTTGCACGAGCTGGAGGCGTGAGAAGGAGGCCTGACTGATCCCAGCGTACAGTGCATTACAATAATCCAGGCGGGTTGTGATGAATGCATGGATTAGTGTCTCGAGATCAACTGGACTTTAAGTCCAGTTGATCCTGTATTGAACGCCTTTTTTGAAGATTACATATTAACTTCCTGGAGTTGTTGGCCGTATTTCTGTCATTAAAATACTTCTTCAACAAAAGTCTGATTGCTGGACAACATATCCTGGTGAAATCAGATAATAGGACCACAGTGTCCTTCATCAACAGAGAGGGAGGGACAAGATCCCAGGCCCTCCTCGGACTGGCACAGAGGATGCTCACATGGTGTGCTCCAAGAATCTTGTCAATTAGGGTGACTCATGTCCCTGGTGAACTGAATTATGGAGCGCACGCCCTCTCAAGAGGACCTCTTTTGGCGTCAGAATGGAACCTGAACCCACGGATCGTGGAACAGGTCTAGTCACGATTTGGGAAAGCTTCTGTGGACCTGTTCGCTTGCAGGACTAGCTCACACTGTGACCTTTATTTTTCCTTGAAGGAAACAGATGCTCCATTGGGTATGGATGCTCTGGCATGATTAGCCTGCAGGGGTACTTTACTATGCCTTTTTTCATTCATTCATTCAACCTTTATTTAGTCAGGTAAATCTTATTGAGCTTCGAGGGCTCATTTACGAAAGCGACCTACTACAAACTAAAGAATGATGAACATCAATGATACAAATACATTAAACAATAAACAAAAGAAAAAGTAGCAAAAAGTAGCAAAAACATTATAAGGTAGATGTACAAAAAAAAATCAAAGACAGTAACATATCTGCATTGGTTTTTGCCAGGATTCCAACAGATTCTGAAAACCATCCAGAGAGGTCAGGGCCGAGAGCTTCCCACCTGTCCCTTTGATAGGGGCGACATTGGAATGGGTACGTCAGGGAGGTCTCTCCCTGATTCTCATAGCCCCTAGGTGGCCACAGAAAACATGGTTCCCGGAACTGATCTCAATGCTATCTGGGGTACCATGGCAACTGCCTTCTCACAGGGACCTACTGACTCAGGCGCATGGGCAGCTTTTATACCCACGCCCAGAGTTATGGCAATTTTCAGCCTGGCCTCTGAAGGGATCTGGCTGAGAGACTAGGGCTTTGGTTGCTTTGTCCCAAAACAATTGGTAAAATACATATATATGTCCAGTGGAAACATCACATTGGTGTTTGTTACATCTGGCGTTTTTTCCTCTTAGCATGTGCTTTCTGCACTCCCTGCAGGAAGTAGCTGGGAGATGCCTGTCCTCTAGGACAGATGCTCTCACATGCACTTTGCTGAGCATTTCAAGGGCGTGAATGGATTACGTTCCCATAGCAAGTATGTTGCACCGAGAGACCCACTGAAAGGGAACTGAAAGTTCCCTGAAGGAAGGGAACGAGGTGCAACATGTCTGGTCCTTTCAATGCTGAAAGCTCGGTGAAGTGCAATTTTGGAGAAAGATGGAGGGGCGCAAGCCGCTTAAGTACCCAGAGGGCGGGGACTCTGGCGCGGCGGTGACGCCCCTGCCGTAAAGGCGTGAGTATATTCCTTCAGGTAATCGCGCGGGGGCGCAATTCCCATAGCAAGTATGTTGCACCTTGTTCCCTTCCTTCAGGGAACATGAGTTATGGTGCATAACTTTCAGGTTTCATGAGCTGGAAGCCCAAATTATGTAAAAATAAACAAATAAATACTTGAAATCTTTTAAATTGTGGGCCCTGAATCTATCTTCTATTAAAGATTAACTTTTTGAATGGAATTATGAAAGTTAAACAACTTTTCCATTATATTCTATTTTTGGAAAGGGTCTGTATATAGATATATAGCTTGTGTCCAGTTTAGACAAATGGTACTTTCATTAAAAATTGAACAGTGAGCTGTCTATTTGAGTAAACGTATGGTTATTAAACCCATTAAATATTTGACCATAAACCTAAAACTTGGGACATCTGATATAACACTGTTTGCAACTATGAATGGTAGAAAACCAAAAGATTCTAGGACCTAAAGAGGCTTAACCCATTTTTACATGTTTATTGAGGACATCTGTTTTCAGATATGTGAAGAATGCAGTGCCTTTACATGACTTTTATTTTACAGCACAAATGCCATATTTACTGTTATCATATAAAAAAGGGACTTTATACATTCAGCAGATAGAATTCTACTGTATAGTATATTGGCTTCTACACAGCAAAAGTCAAAAATAATTTCAGTCATACAATGAAAGTTCACCTCTGAAATATTCACAAGCACTGTGTATAAAAACATATTTAGGTTGTAGCTGTTTAGTGTAATGACCTCCTCAAAAACAGTATAAGATAAAGAAAAACATTCAGCAGATATGTTTTTTGAAAAACAAAAACATGTTCTTTAATTTGAATGTATCTTATTTTACATTAGTTATTGACTGCTTTTTCCTTTGTAACATTTTCTTCATTACAACTTTTATTTCTTGAGTTTGTAGAACATAAATGATAGGATTCAACATTGGTGGAAGAACTGAGGCAAGAGACAAATTTATGATCCTGGCATTTGGGTGTATTTTTGCTTGCATAGTAAATGTGATTAATAGTGGAATGAAATAGATCACCACTAATGACAGATGAGCTGTGCATGTTTTAAAGGCTTGGGCTCTTTCATGAACTGAAGCTACTTTAGATAAAGCATAACCAATACAAAGATAACTAGACAGAATGACTGCGAAAGGAAGCCAAAAATAAATAAATGGCATCAAATAAGAAATTATCAAACTGGGGAAATTATCATTACATGCAAGTTTAAACATTTGGCCATGGTCACAGAAATAGCTGTTAATAATCACAGACTTACAGAAGGAAAGTCGGGTGAGAAGACCAACTGTAAATAAATATCCAATTATGGCAAAAATCCAGAAAAATGCAATAAAAGAAAACATGGATCTGTTGGTAACCTTTATTTGATAGTGCAAGGGAAACATGATGGCCACCAGTCGATCATAAGATAGAACAACAAGACTGAGAGCCTGCATACTAAGAAATGTGTAGCAAAAAAAAAGAAATGCCAGACAATCATTGTATGAAACAATATAATGTTTGAATAAAAATATATCAAGCACTTTTGGTACTAGAGCAGTGTTACCTAACAGGTCAGCCAGGGCCAGGTTGAAAACAGCAACATACTTTGGAGTTCTTAGATTATGATCCAGACATATTACAACCATAACAGCTGTGTTTCCAAGCACTGAAAAAATGTAGATAAAAGACAGAAAGACATAGTAATACTTCACATATGGTAAGTCAATGAAACCACTTATTATAAAATAAGCAGGCCTAATAAAGGTGATATTTCTTTCAAGAGCCGAGTTGAACAATTCCATTGTTAAATTTGTTATTAAAACTCCAAGCAAAACGAACACAGCCAAAAAAGCTGAAAATTGTAACGCTGGTATATCTTCGGTTGTCTACGTTTTTGTCATTTTTCTTCAGTTCAAAGTGGCATGGCAAGCTCTAAGTGTTTTTCATATTTATATATTTGTTATCCTCTGCCCCCAAAGTCGAAGGTGGAGCAAAACTACTTCTGTGTTGTATTGAATGCATTGGTGTGAGTAAAGGGGTGTGGTGTGTGTGTGTGTGTGTGTGTGTGTGTGTGTGTGTGTGTG
>JBBPBX010046690.1:0-14656 GCA_038048925.1 Garcialebias charrua | reverse complement strand
GGAGAAAAGTCCACCAGCTTCCACTGCTAAAGATAAAGATAAAAGTTCTGCTGTTTCCTGTCAACAAATAAATCAACTTCATTAAACTTCTTTAGGATTTAGTCAGAGTTTAATGTTTGTATATTTGTGCTGCACATACAGCTGTAGAAAGTCTGAAGAGTCATGTGAGAAGATTAAAGGTGAAGAAGAAGCTGACAGACAACAGGTTTTATAGAAGAAACCTCTTCTTCTTATCTGTGGTCAGGCCCACGCTCCTCTCAGGTTGGGGTCCACAGGGTGATGGCATCCTGTATCTCTTTCTAATGTTGAAGTTATCTTAATGAAGGTGACCAATGAGCAGGAAGCTCCTGGTGGTGTGTTTCCTCTGCAGCAGCTGATAGCACTGAGCAATCAGCTCCAACCAGCTCCAGCTGCTCTGAGTTTGATTTAAAAGCAGCTCCTGCAGCTTGGAGTCACTGCCAGCAGCTCTGAGCTCTGTGTTGGTGCTGTCTGTCAAGCTTTAGGATGAGGTGAGGAAGCTCCAGTCTCCATCAGTGATTCTGCATGTCCTAACATAGATGATCAATGTTTACCTTCTTCTCTGCAGGGTGTTGTGGATTTCTTTCCTGCTGCTTGGAAGCATCACTTGTTATCCTGAAGAACCAGGTGAGTCTGATGGGATGGGATGACGAGCAGTTTGAAGCTGGACCTGGTGCTGATTGCAGGTGTTTCTCCTCAGGCAATGAAGGTGAACAGCCTTGGTCTGTATCATCTTCTGGATATGACCCCCACAGACGAAGTGAGAAACCTGCAGAACCACGCAGTGGTTTTGGCAGCTACAGCAGCTATCCAGGAGAATACAGTGGCATCACCAGTGCTGGAGGTGACGGTGGATCTTATGTGGTCCAACAGCAGGGTGGCCCTCAGGACAGTTATCATGGGGCTCCAGGCAGGGGCAGCCCGTACCAGTCTACAGAGGAGAGCTGGAGTTCCTCTTCTGATACCAGTGGTGAGGATGAGCCTGTCTTCACTCCAGTAGAGGACCAGGATGAGGTGTACGCTTTCAAGTCACGCTCACGCTACAACCGTAAGCGCCTGTCCTTCAATCAGTTCCGCTACACTCCAACAGAACCACGGTTCTCCAGGGAACCAGTGTTCCACCATGGACAAAGGCATCAACCCCAACATCCAGTCAAAAGAGGCTACTGATCACTCGGTCTGTGTGGTCTCTGCTGGGTCTGGTCTCTGTCCATCAGGGCTTCATGGTCTACGGTTCTGCTTTTTACACAGCATTATTTAAAAATTGAATTAAACAAGATTTTTACAAGGTTTTGTCATCTTGGTATCATTTGGAGTTGTACATGTCCCCTGAAACTTAAAGTAAATGGTTTCTGGTACCAGATGTGTTGGATCTGTAATGGAAAATCACTTTTGGTTCTGCTGGAGTGTGGTAAATCAGTTGTATTGCTACATTTATTTGAATGTGCTTTAGAATATCAATCGTATCACAATCCCAGAGCCTGGTTTTGACCGCAGCTTGATCACTTGGCAGGGACGAGTTGTCCCAAACCATACTTTTCTTGACTAAATGTCACTGGTATACAGTAATGAATTTTAATTTAACACAACTTTTCATTAATGACAAAGTGCAACTAAAAGTGATAAAATAACATAACATATAAATTAAAAACGATTTATCAACTAAGATCAGAGAATCAAAGGCAGAAAAGGCTTTCTTAAAAGGTCTTAAGCCTTTTTTAAAGTCAACCAGTGACTGTGGAGCGCTCAGTCAGGGAGTTCCAGAGGTGGGGGGCAGCCACACTGAATGCCAGGTCTCCCATGGTCCTTAATTTGGTTCATGGAATGTGGAGATTACTGTTCTGTGATCGTAGAGACCGGGTGGATGAATATGGTGCAAGAAAGTCCTTTAGATAATCTAAAGTTCCGTGTAAGCATTGGGTAATGAGAGCAATTTTGTACTGAATTCTGTGGGTGACAGGAAGCGAATGGAGGTTATGGAGAATGGGTGTAATATGTTCAAATTTACAAGCTCTCAAAATCCTTGCATTGTTTTGAATATATTGAAGGTTTTTGCCAGGGATTCCAATAAACTGGGAGTTGCAGTAGTCGAACCTGAAAGAGACGAGTTTCTCTGTATCAGAAAAAGTTAGACGGGCAAAGTTTGAAGATGGAAGAAACGGGTTTTAAACGGATGCTTAATGTGATTTTTCAAATGTAAGATGAGGCCATTTTTATTCCAAGATTTGTAACAGGTGGAGAGGGGGATGTCTTGTCCAGAAAAGGAAATAGTTATAGTTTGTACTTGGTGAGGGGTGCAAATCAGTATGGCCTCGGTTTTGGAGTTCTGAACACCTGCATTTTGTATTGATCTGGATAATGAAAAATAATATTGCCTCTTGCAATAAGTAACTAGCTCCTAGTGTTAACATTGAAGTAATTAAATTGAAGGTACATTGAGATGGTGAAATGCTGTTAATAAATCCCACTGAGCTAATCTCTTTTGCAAGGGAGGCCTAGGCCTGAAAGCAGTCTAACATGCATGTTGAGGTAATCAAACTATAAAAACAACCTTCAGGACACTTAACTTTAAAAATGCCCCAGCTTGAGATCGTGCAGTGGAAGGAAGACCAAGAGTAAAAACTGAAGTTCTGAATTCAGACAAAGATTTATTTTACCTTTTCAGCGCTGGAAAGGGAGACGATCTCACATGCACCGTACATCCATCAAAACACGTCTGAGTTACAAAATAACTTTGCCTCGTTTTAAATACTGTACAGCGTTATCAGTTACACTGGAATTACTTATGTTTCTCTGGATTAGCTGATGCTCCTGGGCGTGGTCTGGCATGGTCTCATTTTCCGGCCACTGCCCCAACTGACAGTGGTGTGTTTCAGCAAGATTGCAGCAGTCTCTGGTTGTCTTGTGCGAAGAGTTTCACACATCTTGAACTTCAATGACGTGCATCATGATTCTGCAGCTTTTACCACACATAGAGATATTCATGTGAGAACATCTTATTCTAATAAAACATAGCATAAAAGATGACATTATACAACATTCCCCCTTTTGGTCCCTCCAAAAGGGACCTCCTCATTGGCCACAAACATTAGTCCTTGCTGAGTGCCCAGAACTTGCGCCAGAAAAAGCCCCAGGGCAACGGTAAAGTGGTGCAGGGAAAAAAACAGCACAATCCTTCATGCCCCTTGTGACGACGACCAAGATGGCGTTCCAAGGCACTCACAATTATCCTTACCCTGTGTCATAAGTTTAACAAAATTGCTGTCTAAATGATATAACCAGTGGTGGGTCCCGACCGCTAGGTAGTGCTAATGCGCTAATCCGCTAATAGCGTAGCTCAATAATCTGTTAGCTTTACAGTGGATTGACTAAGTTTTATAATTCATAAGCGGATTTGTGCTATTTTTATTTAAAATGCAGTACCGCTAATAACTTATCTATCAGTAAAAACGAAATAATGTATTTACGAGCTCGGACGACAGCGCCGGATGTGGTCCGTGACAAAAAAGCGTCCCCCTCAGTCTCTTGGTGTGTGCTCTCTCTATCCACATTATTCCTACGTCCCATGACGCTTTGCGCGAAATGTGCACACGACTTCCGGTTGACCGGAAACACCGTTTGTTTACATGCGAGTAATACAGTTGAAGACAGTCCAAACTTTGTTGTTTTAGTTCATTAAAAATGTGGGAACACCACTCGTTTTGTTAAAAGAGGAGGGACAAATAAAAAGAAATAACAGATGTGACCTGATCGCGCTGACATAATTTAAAAATACCTAAATAGCGAACGCGTTTGCTCCGGCCTCTCGGCTAAGGTTTGTTAGCTGCTATCTCGGCTAAAAATACCGGTCGCATCTGAGATCTATCGTTTTAAGACAGTAAATCATCCAAAACTCTCATTAATATCCCTCCCCGAATAAAAAGAAATAACAGATGTGACCTGATCGCGCTGACATAATTTAAAAATACCTAAATAGCGAACGCGTTTGCTCCGGCCTCTCGGCTAAGGTTTGTTAGCAGCTATCTCGGCTAAAAGTACCTGTCGCGTCTGAGATCTATCGTTTTAAGACAGTAAATCTTCCAAAACTCTCATTAATAAACCCTCCCCGAATAAAAAGATGTTACCTGATCGCGCAGACATAATTTAAAACTACATAAATAGCGAACGCGTTAGCTCCGGCCTCTCGGCTAAGGTTTATTAGCAGCTATCTCGGCTAAAAATACTGGTCGCGCCTGACATATATCGTTTTAAGACAGTAAATCATCCAAAACTCTCATTAATAAACCCTCCCTGAATAAAAAGAAATTACAGATGTTACCTGATCGCGCAGACACAGCCATAGAGAAGGATGCAGGAACACTCTTTCTTTGTTTTGGGTCCGTGTTGAAAACACTGTTGTTTTAGCCAAAGATTTAGCTTGGTCCGGTTGTTGGTGCAGCCGCGAACAGCACAGCAGGTACCTGAACCCCGGTAGGACATTTCAGTAAACGTTCCGTTTAAACAAAAGCTGTGTTTGCTCCGATAAAATGAATGAAAATAACTTTCAAAAACACCCGCGATCCATACTCCGCCAATGGAATACAGGCACTTCCGGTGTCGGACAGGAAGTATAATGCACATTCGCTTCTACAGTGACACCCTCAAGAATATTGTGGATAGCAGTTAGCAACCAGTGTGTTACTCTGCAGCCTTATTGCTTGTTTTCGAAGAGTCAGACGAAGACTTTTTAACATGGAGGGTGAACTTGTGGATGTTTCTCAGTGGCCTACGCGACTTGTCTGGATTTTAAAAAAGAAATTCGCCACATTAGCACTCTTCAAAATGGCGTCCGCGACGGCCAAAGAAGCCAGGATTTTACAACAAAACACGGTAAAACAATTATTTCTTTGCTGAGAAAAAATATATTTCATAGCTGACGTTATAGCACAAGTTTTTCTGAGCTTGAGAGTTTCACGAAATGGTCAAATCTGCTGGATTTAAAAAGTAGTTCACCATTAGGACTCTTCAAAATGGCGTCCGCGACGGCCACAGAAATTAAGAACATAAAATAGCAGCAAACTTACATACTCAGGGAATCACAAGGAACTCAGGAGACAGAGGCAACAGGAGACAATGCCAGGACAACGATAAACACAGAGATACAGACTTATTTTTGATTTGATTTGATGTTTATTCATTCATTTTAAAAGAACAATACAAAACAGTTTCATCAGATACAAGGATGAATAGACTTTTAGCTGAATGGATGGATGAATAGACAGTTAGCTGGATGGCTGGATGGATGATCTTTAACAAGTTCTAAAATCATTAAAATTTAACCTCAGCTTGTGCCTCTGACCCAACAGAACCTCCTTCAGCAGCAGAACCCTCTGTGGTTCTCTGCAGGACTTCATCAGTCTCTCTCCTGGTTCTGGAGGAGTTCTGACCCACTCTTCTTTCCATTGTTGCTTCAGTTCTTTGAGGTTTCTGCTCAGCTCTCTGAAGGTTTGTTGTTTCAATTTCTAGTTTATCTGACCACTCTTTGTCTTTGAGCTTTGCTGTGTCGTAGATCATTGTTTGGGTTTGTTTGTTGCCTTTCTTCAACTTCAGTTTCACTGTTCCTCTCACCAAGTAGTGATCTGATCCTATATCTGCGCCCCTGCAGCTTTTGACATCTCTGAGTGAGCTGCGCCATCTTCGGTTAATGCAGATATAATCAATTTCATTTAATGTGTTTCCATCTGGGGAGCGCCATGTTTTCTTGTGGATTTCCTTGTGTTTGAAGTATGTGTTTCCAACACATAATTCGTTCATATTGCAGAAGGTCAGTAGTCTGTCTCCGTTATCGTTCGTGTGTGTAGCCGCTCCAAAGGGTCCAATTACTCCCTCCCATCCTTGCCTGTTTCCACTGATTTGCGCGTTCCAGTCTCCAATCACTATTTTCATATCATAGCTTGGTGACTCATTTATTGTATCCTGCAGCTGTTCATAGAATGCATCTTTCTCCTCTTCATTTGCATTCTCAGTTGGTGCATAGATTTGTATAATTGTAACCTTAATGTGTCGTGATTGGAATCTAGCCGTGATAATACGATCGTTAACTGGTATCCAGCCAATGAGTGCTTTCTCTGCCTCCTTGTCTAAGATGAGTCCCACTCCGCGGATGTGATGCTCTGTACCCCCCGAGTACAGCAGCGTCTTCCCTTCACTCTTCAGTTTTCCGCTGCCTGTCCAGCGTACTTCACTCATCCCCAAGATCTTGAGTCTATATCTGTCAAATTCTTTTAGTACTTGCGCAAGATTTCCACTTTGGAACAACGTACGTACATTCCACGTGGCAATCTTGGTTATACTGTTGGCGGAGAGGATGTTGTTCCGCATCCGGTACTGAGCTTCCCGAGGGCTTTCACTCAGGTCCATCATAAATGGGGGAGAGCAACTCCTTTTGTTGCCTGTTGTGTTCTGAAATAAGCTTGCAGTTTCTGTAGCGGTGTTTTGTTTTTACAGGGCAGGGTTGCTAGCCCTGCGCCCAACCCTCCTCCTTTTGCAACCTGGCTTGGGACAGGCTTTGGCGGAGTTTTTGGCAATGCTTCCAAGAAGCAGTGCAGCAAGCAGCAGAGGCAACTATCGGCTGGAGAAGGGGAACTAGAAAAGAAAGATGGATTAGACCAAAAACATGGAACCTGATTGACCAGCGAAGAGAAGCTAAACAACACAGAGATCAGATACAAATGGTGGATGGAAGGAATGAGGCCAAGGAGAAATATAGACAGTTGAACAAACAAGTTAAAAAAAGCTGCAAGGAAGATAAAAAGATCTGGTTAGAAGATAAATGCAAAGAAGCCCAAAAGGCTGCAGATGAAAACAATACCAGGACACTATTTCGCATAGCCAGAGACCTAGGAGGCACGGGAAACAGTGGCGAAGTACCAATCAAAGACAAAAACGGAAAAATGATAAAGACAGAAATAGAAAGAAATGCCCGCTGGGTAGAACATTTCCAGGAAACACTGAACCAGCCTGAACCAGCACAACCTCTTACATTTACAGACAAGTACACAAAACAACACCTAGAAGTAAATACAGGGCAAATTCAAAAAGAAGAGGTCACAAAAGCAATCAACAAACTTAAAAACAACAAATCACCAGGAAACGACAATATATCGGCAGAATTGCTTAAACATAGCGGTGAGGCAATGGTAGAGAAGTTGACGGACCTATATAACGCATGCTGGAACAAGAAAACAACACCCACAGAATGGAGAAAAGGAACCATAATAAAGATACCAAAGAAAGGAGACCTAAGCGAATGCGGAAACTGGAGAGGAATAACGCTACTTTCGGTACCAGGGAAACTATTCTGTGCGGTGCTGTTAAACAGAGACGCCGTTGACAAAGAACTTAGAGAAGAACAAGCGGGATTCCGTCCCAACAGATCATGCAGTGACCAGATTTTTGTGCTAAGAAACATCATAGAGCAATGCATAGAGTTCCAAAAACCTATAGCTATGAATTTCATCGATTTCCAAAAAGCATTTGATAGCATACACAGAATAAGCTTGTGGGACATTGTGCGAAGCTATGGTATACCCGAGATGTATGTAGAGATCTTCCAAAATTTGTATGATGGTGCCAGCTGCTGTGTGAAGGTAGAAGCAGGCACCACAGATTACTTTGAAATACTCACTGGAGTGAGACAGGGTTGCCCACTATCTCCATTCTTGTTCCTCCTCGCCATAGACTATGTAATGAGAATAGCCATGTGCAAAACAAATTTTGGAATAAAATGGACGACAAATGAGAACTTAACGGATCTAGACTTTGCAGACGATATAGTCCTACTGGCAAACACTCAACCAGTGCTTCAAGATATGACGCAAGCCCTACAAGAAAACGCTAAAAGGATTGGTTTGAAAATAAACGAAGGAAAAACAAAGGTTATGCAAGTTGGGCACACAGAACCAAACATACAGATAACAATAGATCAATCGTCTGCTGAGAAGGTACAGAAATTTGTCTACCTTGGAAGTGTCATAACTGACGATGGCAACGTAGATGCAGATATTACCACCCGCATCGGTAAGGCAGCATCAACATTCAGAAGACTACAATCAATATGGGCAAGTAAATCCATATCCACGAATCTTAAGGTCAGACTACTGCAAGCAGTGGTTATCCCCACAGCCTTGTATGCCAGTGAGACGTGGAAGATGTCAGTAAAGATGGCCAAGAAATTGGATGCATTCCAACAAAGATGCCTGCGAAAGATACTGAAGATTACATACCTAGATCGGATTACAAACGCAGAAGTCTATCGTAGGACACATACCATACCCATGAGCCAAACAATTAAGCTAAGGAAGCTCAAGTTTGCAGGACATGTACTGAGAATGGAAGCACAGAGACTACCAAAGATTGCCTTCAATTGGAAACCACAAGGAAACAGAAAGAGAGGCAGACCCAAACTGACGTGGAGACGATCCTTTGAGAAAGACCTGAAAGTACAGGGCTTCGACCTGAGCACGGTGGAGATGATCGCCAAGGATAGAGATCAATGGAAACAGCTTGCCGCCCAATGCGCTCTCAAGCGCGGGAGGATCTAAGTCTAAGTCTAAGTCTCTGAAGGTGGTTCAGGTTCTGGACTCTGACTGGGCCGTTGATTTGATTTGATGTTTATTCATTCATTTTAAAAGAACAATACAAAACAGTTTCATCAGATACAAGAATACAAGTAGGATAAAATGAAAGGAGCAGAAAGAAGATGAAATCTTATTATATCTGCCCCTTATTTCACAGTTTGTTCAACCAATGATAACCTTCAAACTACATCACAAAATGAATAAATCTACTAATTTATCTAACTGTAATACACAAACTACATCACAAAATGAATAACTCTACTTAATTTTTCTAACTGTAATACACAAACTACATCACAAAATGAATAACTCTACTTAATTTTTCTAACTGTAATACACAAACACACTAAGCTACATCATATATAGTTTTTGAGCAAGTCCTTTTTGACCTTTTTCTTAAATGTATACATTGATTTTGCATTTTTAACATCACTCTCCAGAACATTCCACAATCCAACTCCCTGAATTGAGGTAGACCGTCCCTTTAAGCTGGTTCTGAATTGTGGTTTGATGAATATCTGTCCCTTTAAGATTGTAATAACTTTGTCTAAATTTCTTTGGATATTTAAAGGTAATGTGTTATTATGAGCCCTATACATAACTGATAAAATACTATATTCTACCAATTCCTGGAATTTCAATAAATTTAGCTGAAGAAACAAGGTCCCAGCTAGCAAGCAAATGTTCAGATGACGTTCAGTGAACGTCGTCTAAAAGTCGAATGTCGAATGTTCAGGACCCAACCTTGTCTGAACGTTGCCTGAACGTTAACGCTGAACGTTCACTCACTGTTAGAAAAAATTTTTTTGGTGTAATTTCATTCAATTAGTTCTTACATCTTTGACACTTAATGGTTGTTATAATTTATGACCAAATCTCTATTTTTGTTTTGTTACAAAAGGTGTGCACTTCTGACATTGTCTGAACATTGTCTGAACATTGTCTGAACATTGCCTGAACATTGCCTGAACATTGCCTGAACATTGTCTGAACATTGTCTGAACATTATCTGAACGTTGTCTGAACATTGTCTGAACATTGCCTGAACATTGTCTGAACATTGTCTGAACATTGCCTGAACATTGCCTGAACATTGTCTGAACATTGTCTGAACATTATCTGAACGTTGTCTGAACGTTTCCTGAACGTTAACTCTGAACATTCACTCACTGTAAGAAAAAATTTGGTGTATTTTCATTCACTTATTTCTTACATCTTTGACACTTTAATGGTTGTTATAATTTATGACCAAATCTCTATTTTTGTTTTGTTACAAAAGGTGTGCACTTCTGACATTGTCTGAACATTGTCTGAACATTGTCTGAACATTGTCTGAACATTGCCTGAACATTGCCTGAACATTGCCTGAACATTGCCTGAACATTGTCTGAACATTGTCTGAACATTATCTGAACGTTGTCTGAATGTTTCCTGAACGTTAACTCTGAACGTTCACTCACTGTAAGAAAAAAAAATTGGTGTATTTTCATTCACTTATTTCCTACATCTTTGACACTTTAATGGTTGTTATAATTTATGACCAAATCTCTATTTTTGTTTTGTTACAAAAGGTGTGCACTTCTGACATTGTCTGAACATTGCCTGAACATTGCCTGAACATTGTCTGAACATTATCTGAACGTTGTCTGAATGTTTCCTGAACGTTAACTCTGAACGTTCACTCACTGTAAGAAAAAAAAAATTGGTGTATTTTCATTCACTTATTTCCTACATCTTTGACACTTTAATGGTTGTTATAATTTATGACCAAATCTCTATTTTTGTTTTGTTACAAAAGGTGTGCACTTCTGACATTGTCTGAACATTGTCTGAACGTTCACTATGAACATTCACTTGACATGACAATCATGTTTGCTGTGACTTCTTTAATCAGTCTTTATATCTTCAATAGAGCAATGGGCCCACGTACGAGACCCCCACTCATATGGGTTCTTTATCTATAACCATAATTACATTGTTGTCACCAGATCTCTATTTTTGTCTTGTTATAAAAAGTTTGCCCTGCACTGTAAACTATCAATTACTGTGAAAAACAAATGTTTGCTGTGATCATTTAATCAGTTTTTTATATATATTTAAAACCTATGGTTATTGTCACCAAATCTTTATTTTTGTCTTGATATGAAAGTGCACACTTCTGACGTTTTCTGAATGTTTGTTTACTGTGAGAAAAAAAAAACAAGTAGCATAATTTTATTTAATTAGTTTTTTAATCTTTAAAACTTTAATGGTCATTAATTATTATCACCAAATCTCTATTTTTGTTTTGAAGTGCACTTCTAATGTTGTCTGAATGTTGTCTGAACGTTCACTCTGGACATTCAATGTGAAAAAACATGTTTGGTGTGATTTAATTTAAAGAGCATAGTACAAACTTAATGGTTGTTATTATTTATCACCAAATCTCTATTTCTGCGTTGTTATAAAAAATTGTACACTTCTGTTAGTTAGATGTTTAATAGAGGGTTTAGGGCCCTCTTTTCTCCCACAGTACTTCTCTCAGATAAACTCTGGTGCCAGAAAATGGCTTCCATTAACTCCTGTTTATCCCCCCAGAAGCAAAACCTTGTTGAAGCAAAACCTGTTCTGGTGGTTTGATTGAACACTGTGACAGTTGAGGGTGGGCAATCACAACCCCCACTGTTGGTTGGAGGCCCTTTCATTGGCCCTTTGATTTCTCCCAGGATGCCTTGTGGTGAAGGTTTCCCATCATTGCCACCATTTTAGTTTGTTTGGTTCAACACAGAGGAGCACTGCCCTGCAGCTGGATCTTGATGCTTGAACCAAATCCCCTGGTCAGCAGATACCAACAAGAAAGGTAAGGGCTTGAGGCCTTATGCTCCTAACCCCAGTTGAATAATGAAGGTTTGTGTTTGCTCATTAAATTATTCTGAATTAATTAAAATTTATAAGCTGCTTCCAAGTTACACCGACAGGTTTAAGGCTTTTGAACTGCAACTTCGGATGTTTTACTTTAATTTCAGAGTTAGCTAGCCTCAAAAATATTTGAGTTTTGCTTCTAAAGCTAAAACTTTCTCCAGTGAACAGCTGTTTCCTCAGCATCAGTTCCAGATGTTCTGTAACCGTCAGACTGTGGTTCTGCCGGAACTTTAAAACAGAACGCAGCTCACCCCGTCATTCCCGTCTCTCTGTTTCATAGGGTTTGGGTTTAGGAGTCCTATGACGGTGCCTGAATCCTCTTCTAGTGTGGACGTCGCCGAACAGGAAGAGAGAAACGAACACATCCAGGTTGTGGAGGTCACTTACGCAGCGACTCTCAACAAATCAACTGACAAGAACTACATAAACTCTGAGACCGGTGAGCGTTTAAAGCAAACACAAAGCTTCTGAACGGTTTGAACCATACAGATTATAAGAGTTCACTCAGCTGGATAAGGTGAAGAAACTTGAAGACGTTCAAGTGGAAAGATTATTATTACTTTTTTAACCTTTTTCACTACAGACTTGAGACTTGAACTGTTGTTCCTCCCCCCATCCCCCAATGCTGTTATTGCATGAGCACCCTGTGAGTCATCAAGGCCCCTAATGACCGTCAGGCTGATGTTCCTCATTTGCATGTGAACAAGCTGTTTTTATTGACATTGTTAAACCTGTTTGTCCAATATGTGGAGGAACTTAAACTGAGGCTTCTAAGGGGTTAGTGTTAAACTCTCATTGACAATGGCAAAATACATTTATTCTGTTCCTAAATCTACTCTTTGGAGACAAAATCATCTTGCTGCCAAGCGGAAATTTAAGTGTTTAGAATCTAAACACTTAAATTGAAATGATAATGATAACCAAGATGATTCTCAAGATTTTGATAAAAATTCTGCATTTCAGCATGAAGTCATTGCCATGCATAGTGAACACAGTGAATCACTTGAAAGTTCTGACTCTCTTCATGATGATGGCACCAATGAACCAGAAACTGTAGATATTCCTGTAAATGGGTCCTTTTCAGATGATGATCATGGCAGTATTCATTCAGACCATCATGCCAATCATTCTTATGATTTTCCCTCTGAATTGGATGTTCACATTTCACATAACTCTGAACTTGAACCAGATCACTCAACAGATTGTTCTTCCTTGGATACTGACGGTGAACAAGCCACCTATCAACATTTGCTGGGGTGGATGTTTTTTATTTATTTATTTATTTATCCAGTTATAGGGGAGACCCCAGCGGCACTGTGCATTTTCCAGATTGCCTTTGCACATGACTAATTACTCTTTTTTTGTTGTTTTTGTTTGTTTTTTGCAAATGCAGATGGAATCATGAATGGGGATTCTGCAGCAAGAGGATTTTATAAGGACTCATGCTGCAGAGCATTTAAAACATGCAAAAAGGGTAGAGGACATGCGCTCACACTGGACAATTAAAATGTGTCACAAAGAAGTGGAGGTGGGGCTTTCACACTGGACATTTAATGCACCACAAAGAAGTGGACACTGGACATTTAATGTACCACAAAGAAGTGGAGGTGAGGCTTTCACACTGGACATTTAATGCACCACAAAGAAGTGGAGGACACGGGCTCACACAGAACTGAGGAACACATTTTTTGGGGGGAGAGATGCAAATACAGGTGCTGGTCATAAAATTAGAATATGAAAAAGTTTATTTATTTCAGTAATTCCATTCAAAAAGTAAAACTTGTATATTATATTCATTCACACAGACTGATATATTTAAAAAAAAAATCTTATTGTTGATGATTATAACTGACAACTAATGAAAAGCCCAAATTCATTACCGGTAACAGAAAATTACATTACTTGAGATAAAAAATTAAAAAAGGATTTTTATAGATGTTGACCAACTGAAAAGTATGAAGTACCATGGTCCTTGCAAAAGGACCCCCAACTAAGTATTCAAAGATGTACATATTGTACATTTCATGTTCATAGTTCTCAGTTGGCCAACATTTATACAATTTTTTTAAATTAATCTCAAGTAATAGTCTAATTTTCTGAGGTACTAAATTTAGGGTTATCATTAGTTGTTGGTTTTAATTATCAGCATTAAAATAAATAAACTTGAAATCAGTTTAATGAAAGTTTCACTTTTTGAATGGAATTACTGAAATAAATCAACTTATTTAAAATATTATGACCAGCACACTTTTTAAACATATTTGTGGTGGGACTGTAATTTTATGTAGCTTTCATATTTCTCATGTTACTGCCAGTGTTGCTAGTTCAGCTATAAATCCAAAAGAAAAATGAAGGCATGTTAATAAAAAAAAAAAAAATTAATGTTAAGTACAGACCAAAGCTATGTGAGCTGTGTACTTTTAGATTTGTTTGTGTACTGGTACATTTTGTTTTGCCACCAGTTGATAAGCTCCCTCCAATGTAATTTTAAAGCTTTTGTTTTTTTAAAGGTACCAAAGGTGGACTTTTCCATTTTATGTGTTATGCTGTTCTGTTAATCCTTTAATTTATGTTAAAGAGGATAAAGGAAAAATGTAAGGAGTGATTTGTAAACCTTAATCCAACGGTTTCTAGGACCATGTTTCCTGCTGCACAATGGATGGTCAAATGTGGTTCCTAGCTTTGTTTGCCTCAACGCAGTTTTGAAGTAGATGCATTATATTTTTCATATGCATAGCATGTACAGATTCTTTTTGTACCTATTTTGTTACAACTGATGCCAGTTATGCATTTTTTTATTCATATACGGATTTGTTTTATATTATGATACTGATGCCTTTATGTGTAATAAACTAATTCTTTTATCATAACTTTCGCCTCTGTTATTTTTAATGTTAGTACTGTAGAATTAATTCATAGCCAAGAGTTATTTGCACAACTACATATCATCATGATTCCACTAATAAATCTCAATTTAAAACTGTGGATTGGGAACTTGAAAAGTTTGTGTTGTCTGAACGTTGAAGGGACAGTTTCTGAACGTTCAGGGGACGTTGTCTGAACATTCGGGGGATAGTTTCTGAACATTCAGGGGACGTTCTCTGAACGTTTTATGGAGT
>JBBPBX010046689.1:13730-26487 GCA_038048925.1 Garcialebias charrua | reverse complement strand
ACTTGGAAGTGGGCTTCTCAGCTCATTGCATAAGTGCAGGTCTGTACCAGATACACGACAGAGACAAACGTGTAGTAGCCTATGCCAGCAAAACGATGGCAGGCCCCGAGTTGAGATTCTCAGACTGTGAGAAAGCTTTACTGACCACAGTGTGGGCAGTTAAACATTTCTCCAGCTACATTGGTGGACAGAAAATCATTGTGGAAACACAACACCAGCCAGTGACCTTTCTTAACAGTGAACGCATCAGAGATGGTGTGGTGACAAACTCACGTGTTGCAACGTGGCTCATGGCGCTTCAAAGTTTTAACCTAGACATACGTTATGGTCAAAACAAGAAGTCACATCTGGGGACGGACTTGGCAATCTGCCAGAAGTGTACACAAGATGTACCAGCCACCCAGCCGCCGGTTGAGGTAAAACCCCCAGTAACTGAAGACCCGAATCACCACTTCTTTGATGACAATATCTGCAAAGATATGACAACGTTGTACGTGGATGGATCTTCATTCCTCCGCGACAAGATCTGCAGAGCAGGTGTTGGAGGGGTCCTCCTCCAAGACCAAGAGCAGATAACTTTCAGCTACAAATTAGGCTCTCAGACTTCTCAGTATGCTGAGATTGCAGGAATCCTAATAGCTCTCCAGATGGTAGTAGAACGCTCCATCAAGACGCTAGTCATCTGCACTGACTCTAACTATGCTCGTTTGAGTTTCGCTTGTCACCTCGCTGTGTGGAAACAGAACGGTTTCCTAACAAGCGACAGAAAAGTGGTCAAACACAAAGAGCTTTTCATAGCGTGTGATCACTTGGTGACATCACATGACTTACAGATCTACTGGAAGAAAGTTCCAGGGCATTCTAGAGTCCCAGGCGATGACAAGCACTACAATGACATTGCAGATTCCTTAGCCAAAGAAGGAGCCGACGAAGGTCCTCTATGGTCCTTCGACCCCTCCTGGTTAATCGAGACTCTGCCAACACATCCTTCAGTCAGAGTTATGGCAGTCACACGTGCACAGGCCGCAACCAGACCTGCTGACAACGCAGTCTCTGTACGACCCGCACTGACTGACCCAGACATCATCCAACTACAAAAGTCGGATCCTGCTATCAACTCCATGATACTGTACCTGACTGATCCGAACAAAAATAGTCCGTCTAAAGACGACCTGGATTCCGATCCAGACCTTAAGGTCCTCTATCAGCTGCGCAAACAGCTAAAACTAATCAAGGGCATCTTAACTTTCGCTCATGGACCAACGTCCTCACCTGTGTTCGTGGTTCCCCATGACCAAAGGGGGGTGATGTTAGTTCATGCCCATGATCTCCCGTCCGCAGGACACAAAGGAGATAAAGCCACGCTGACGGCATTAAAACAAATTGCCTATTGGCCTGGAATGAAGAAGGATGTCAAGGACTACATTGAAGGGTGCGTGGTCTGTGGCCAGTTTCAGCCAACCAGACCACTTCACAGAGCACCACTGCAAAGCAGAGGCATTGCATTCCCATGGTCTGACCTCCAGATCGACTGGGTTGGACCACTCACTAAGAGCTCTAGAGGAAATAAATATTTTCTCACGGTAACCTGTGCATTCACCAAATGGGTAGAATGCCTACCAGCTCCTAACGACACAGCACAAACCACTGCTATGTTGTTAATGAATCATATATTCTCAAGGTTTGGACTTCCCCTTAGGGTGAACTCAGACCAAGGTACACACTTCACAGGTGAAGTGATGAAAGAACTGTGGAAGACGCTAGGCGTCAAGGCCAACTTTCATGTCGGCTACCACCCACAGGCTTCAGGCCAAGTAGAGAGAGCAAACAGAACTGTGGTGAGTATTTTGAAGAAATACGTGGCTGCAAACCACAAGGACTGGGACGTGAAACTCCCTCTGGTCCTCATGGCCATAAGAGCCACTCCACACACATCAACTGGCATCTCTCCCTTCGAGATGATGACCGGTCGACAAATGACTCTCCCTCTACACCTGTTGTACCAACCAGGCGACGCCGCCATGGCAACAGCCTACACTACACAACAATACATGAAAGATTTGAATGTACACCTCAGAAACACTTTTGCTTTCGCCCAGAAAAACCTGGAAAAATCCGCTGAAGGACGTAAGGCGTACTACGACCAAAAGGCCTCTCACAATGAACTCCAAGTGGGAGACAGAGTCTGGTACTATACGTTCGCCCCAGCAACCGGGAAAGGAGGGTCCGAGACCGGAACTCTCGCCCGCAAACTAATGCCCAGGTGGACTGGACCTCATCTGATAACAGACAAAGTGTCCTCAGTCGTCTACGAAATCAAAATCAGCAAAGGCCGCAAAGAGCCAATTGCTAAATGGGTACATCGAAATCAGATCAAACCTTACAAGGCGTTCAATGACTCCACAAAAGACAAAGATCTCACAAACACACCGACTTCATGGGATAATAAGGTCGTCCAAACACAAGTTAGTAAATAAACTAATCAGGTTTAAACTACCGTATTTCCCACCCTATAAGTCGCATTGTCCAATTTGAACTTAGAAACGCTAAGCCTAAAACCCACAACAAAAACTAATCTTAACAACCGTTTAAATCCACGAGATTTAATTTGACCTCGGTCATAAAGTTGAGACCTGTTTTCTTGTGTGTTGCACTTTGGAATCTGACGACAAGAGTGTGTCGAAGCAGTGAAACGTTGTTTCCGTGTTGTTTAGTCATTACTGTTGTCATTAGTTGAGATTTTGTTTGGTTCTGAACACTCCCAGCCAAAAAGGTTTTGTATTAACATTGGTTAATGAATGATATGGATTTAACTATGCCAACATGCAGTTCGTTTTGTTAAATCTCAATCGTCGAAGAGTCAATGTAGTTTAAAGCTACTCAAGGTACCATAAACTATATTGACCTCACAATTTCTAAATTGAACCGATTCGATCGTTTCTATTCTAGATTGTCTATTCATTTTGATGAGTCTCGCCATAGACTTCAAAATTTATTAGGAATACCAAATCCTACGTCGTTCGTCTAAAAGACAACAGACATTTAGATCAAACTATATTTCATTTTATGTTAGTTTAACCTAAACTAAGTAATGAATGGAGGAATAGTTTGGAATTAGAGGCCTTCGTTACAGAAGCCCTCCAAAATTCTATAGGTACAGATCCCTATACCTAATTTATAGATTTGATCCACCCCTTAATTGGTAATTGTAGCTGATCTAAACCATGATAGCTTACATACCAGGTGCATATAGGTAAGGCTTAATGTAAAATCCCAATCATAAGCCCACCTTAAAAACCACATAAATGCATGACACATAGAACCAGAGTGGCACGGACTGGAAACCAACCAGCCTCCAACCATCGATGTGGGGACCTGCAGCTCCAACGCTTGGTCTTCAACCTTCATCCAAGGGTCGCCTCCTCTGCGTCAGATCGAGGGATCCCCTCTACATGCTGATTATGAAAACAATTGTTGCTGATCATTCAACAAAACTAATCGTTGGGGATTTACTGCTGTGGAATTACCGCTGTGGATTATAAGACTTTGCTTTCCAAGGGATCACAGACTTTGTTTTCCAAGAGTTAACAGACTTTGTTTTCCAAAGGATTAAAAGCTTTTCGCAATGGGATTACCTACGAACAGTATGGAATTTCCAAAAACTTTATGGGATTATAATTTTTGATTTTTTTTTTTCCACTTGCTGGATTACTTCAAGATCAAAGACAGTTCAAGGTTTCCTTTCGTGTTGGACCCCATCCCCAAGGACTGGCGATGGCTTCCAAAAGGGGGGAGATGTAGTGGACCTACCCAGGGTCAAATTAAGGTTTTTGAACTGTCCAGTGATGACCTTTACTGACCTCTCAGTAAAGCAAGACATTTACTACAAAATCATTCATTTAGCTATAATCTGATAAATATAGTCACCAAAAGAGACTATTTCTATCTTTGATTTTAGGCTGATGTGATCAAAAGAATAATTTTATTTGTAAGAGCATCAGTACATTTTAATGTCAGATAAATCAAATACTCTGCTTAATTCAAAATGTTGTACATGGAGGATTTCTCCTCTCCTCTCGAACTTGCATGTGAAGATAAAAGGAACACTTTATCTCATTCATTTTAGCTTGAGCTCAGGACAATCTAGACACCCAAAGACTTTTGTTTTTGTCCTATTTAATAATCAAGCTATTATCATTAATAGGTCCCATATGTGATGCTTAATGACGTTGTTTTAATCAAACCAACAGTATTTTGTTAAAGTGTTAAAGCAAAGGAATCAGTTTTATGATAAAATGCTGACATCTGAAACTAACACTTTATCTTTCTGACAAACTAATCTTTTGACCCCCTTTCAACATGTTGATGTCATCCTCACATCAACTTATGATGCCATTCGGCCAATCAGAAAGAACACATTTTCTGGGTCACGTCTCAGTTAAAACCTTCACATCTTACTTTCTCTAAAGAAGTCTGCTGGAGTAAGCCTCAAACCATGGTCTTCTCCAAAGAACTGATGATCGTCTAGTCACACGCTAAGGACACGTCATTCAGTTAAAGACTTATAACATGCCAAGTTATAAGCCATCTTCAACAGCTGAAAAGCTCTCTTTTATTGACATTCCTTTAAGGAACGTCTTATCTTGAACAACAGCACCAGGAGCTGCCGTTACTTCGGTTCGAGTCAAGGCGCACGTCTGGAGACGCTGAGAATGGTAAACGAACTGACCAAACTGGACCGAGGGAGACTGACCATCTTCACGAGGTAACAAGTCGTCAAATGCTTTGCCAAGGGTACCAACGTGTAGCTTTAATCGGCCGGAGAACTGCCATGTTTCTGGTTAAAACACATCAAGATAACTCCCTGACTCTTAACTTTTCTTCCTCCATAAATTTCTCCTCCTAAATCTTTCCCTCTCTATCTAAGCTGGAAACTATTTTAAGCTGAAATGCCCACAGACTAAATATGTTAACATCCAATATTTATGTCTGTTGTGTTAAATTTAAGTTTGCTGACGTATTAATTTGAAAGAAAGTGAAATCATGTCAATCAAGTGTAATGGTGTTAATTTAGTTGATTTATTTTAAATAAATGATAGTGTCTCTTTGACATATCAAACTAAGTTAACGTCTTTGTCACTTAATGGCTTTGTGTATTTATCCATCATAAAGATCACAGAAATATTGGGTAAACTGAAAAAGAACAGAATCCGTGAACATTTACTATTCAATCTGAATAAGTAGATTAATTAAGGATAAAGAGGTCAGTATTTAATATTGACCTCCTCATTAATTCTTACAACACTCTCGGCGTTCGCCATTTTAAGCTTCGTCAACGATGTGTACAGGTTTATTATTCTTGGTTTGCTTTTCCCTGAATAATGTTCTCTCAAAATTTTCAGGGCTTTCCTCCCATCATCATCCGCTTCGTGCCTTATCAGAGAGAGACTTTTATCATCCAGCAGTTTAACTAGCTCCGCATAACAGTCCTCATTTTTCCGTCTGTCTTCAGCTAGTTCTGCTGCGTCATCTGTGTCTGGTTCGACCAGAATAGTTTCTTTCAACTTTAGCGTGCGCAAGTTGGCAAGAAATCTTGTCTCCCATAAATCATATTTCTCTTCACATCCATCAAAAAGAAGTGGAGATACGGATATATTCACTCCTCTGTTCGCCATAGCTTTGTGGCGTTAGCTTGCTTAGCTTCGTGACGTTAGCTTGCTTGCTAGTTAGCTCTTTGTCTTCGTGACATGCGCTCATTCGCGCGCAAACTTCTGTTGCGTTACTTCGTCGCGTTAAACTTCTTCTGCAAGCTTATTTTACTCATTTCCATCTCACCTGGGTCTTGAGATGCCTGGGCTCCATAACCTGTTAAGGGATGCGAGTTGTTCGCAGCGCTTCTGGCGTCCCAGGGATGGAAAATAAGCAGGATGCTCGGTTCTTTCTTTAGGCAGAACACGCCATATTTATTCACACGAAGACCACGTCGTACACACTAACAACAGAAGGAAAAGGTGGGGAAAGTCCCTCACGGAGGAAACCGGAAATAGAATTCCTGCTCTTCACAATAAGAGCATAAGAGCGTATATTAACATAGCTCAACAAGTACTCTATCCATATTTACATACTTTGACTCTCTGTTTTATCTTCCAACAGTAAGGCCCACCACTACAGCAGTTAGCATTAGCTTACCACACGTCCTGTAGCTTGTATCCTGTCTGCTATGGCAAAATCATTTAAAGCTTCAAAAACTCTCCTTTGCTCCAGACTGTTCATCTCCAGAGTGTTTGGTGAGGATAAACGCAGCCTGTTCCTGGTTCGGATCGCTGATAAACGTCTGAACAGAAGTTCTCTTCGACGCCTGAAAATGTCTTGTCTTCTGTGATTGAAAATTGCTTCCCTCCCAAGTCTGCTTATTTCTTTTACTCTTCGAAAAAGCAACAGGCAAAGCAGAACGTTGAAAAAAGCAACAAGGTCATCCATTTTGTTGTGTGTTTTCCCCAGCTCTTCTTCTTCTAATATATTGTTAGTGGTGGTTAGTAAAGAGCTTAATGTATCACTAGCGCCACCAGCTGGTTAGGAGCGTTGATATTAATGATCCGCCCACTACAGGAGAACTACCCGCCCACTACAGGGGAACTACCCGCCCACAAAAGAGGACCTAATGGGCACTGTGGATACAAAAATAAACCGGTCCCACAGGAACCGGCCCAAACAAGCCACAATGGGACCCTACAGGAACCATCCCTGTGGATAAGGGGCATTATATAGTGCCTTCCAGTCCCCTGTGAAGGGCCCCAAAGCGCTTTACAGTACCATCCATCCACCCATTCATACACACATTCATACACCGTTAGCGGTAGACTGCCATGCAAGGCGCCAGCCAGTCCTACCGGGAGCAACTCGGGGTTAAGTGTCTTGCCCAGGGACATAACGAGGTATGCAGTGACTGGGGATCAAACCTGGGACTTTTGGGTCCCGAGCTCGTTGCCCTGCCTCTACACCATCTCGGCCCCATTTATAAATGTAGGAATAACAAGGTAAAAATATTATTAGAAAAAAATAAATAAAACAACCCTATTTTTTCCTTATTAAAAGCTAAATAAACCAAATAATGTTCATGATTTTTCACTGTGCAACTTTACAAACGGCACCCCATACTGAATTAGTTTTTTCTGTTATCATTTTACTAAAGTATTGATATACAGTAGTCACTTGGTAAATAGCTGAATTTTTTTAACGTGTTTGATGTAAAATTGTTTACATTAAATTATTTCTTGTGTAAAAATGTGTATTTTTGGAGCTGTAATCAAAGAATGAACTGAAGTAAGGGAGCTGATTTTATTGTTTTTTTAATTTTATTTTATTAATTTTACATTAAAACTCAAAAGATAAAGAAAAAAAAACATAATAAATTTGTCAAATAATACATAAAATGAAGGTAAATATTTTAATATACAGTATAGGTAAATAGTTTTAATGAATTGTATAATTTCTTGACTTGTCTGCCTTGAAACTTTCATATATGAATTCTGTTGTCATATATACAGTATATCTGGTGGGGAAGGAGCCTGAGTTGGTGTGTGAGTTTGAGAGGTTCCGGCTAGAAATAGTCGGACTCACTTCAACGCATGGCTCTGGCTCTGGAACCAGTTTCCCTGAGAGGGGTTGGACACTCTTCCATTCTGGAGTTGCCCCTGGTGAGAGGCGCCGAGCAGGAGTGGGCATACTCGTTGCCCCCCATCTTGGTGCCTGTACATCGGGGTTCACCCCGGTGAAAAAGAGGGTAGCCTCCCTCCGCCTACGTGTGGGGGGACGGGTCCTGACTGTTGTTTGTGCCTATGCGCCAAACGGCAGCTCAGATTACCCACCCTTTTTGGAGTCCTTGGAGGGGGTATTGGAGAGTGTGACTCCTAGGGACTCCCTTGTTCTACTGGGGGACTTCAATGCTCATATGGGTAATGACAGAGACCTGGAGGGGTGGACAGTGAGACCTGGAGGGGTGTGGTTGGGAGGAACGGCCCCCCTGATCTGAACCCGAGTGGTGTTCTGTTATTGGACTGTGCTCGTCATGGATTGTCCATAACGAACACCATGTTCGAGCATAAGGGTGTCCATATGTGCTCTTGGCACCAGGACACCTTAGGTCGCAGTTCGATGATCAACTTTATTTTCATCTCATCTGATCTGCGGCCGCATGTCTTGGACACTCGGGTGAAGAGAGGGGCTGAGCTGTCAACTGACCACTATCTAGTGGTGAGTTGGCTCCAATGGTAGGGGAGGATGCCGGT
The DNA here is from genome assembly GCA_038048925.1 of Garcialebias charrua. Classification (NCBI taxonomy): domain Eukaryota; kingdom Metazoa; phylum Chordata; class Actinopteri; order Cyprinodontiformes; family Rivulidae; genus Garcialebias; species Garcialebias charrua. Next base: position 18,199 of record JBBPBX010046689.1, on the reverse strand, counting down.
CAGACCTGGCAGACCCACACGTATTGTGAGGGTCTGCTGGGAACGTCTGGCAGAGTCTCCCATAAGATGGAGCATTAACTCCCACCTCCGGGAGAGCTTTGAACACGTTCCGAGGGAGGCGGGGGACATTGAGTCCGAGTGGGCCATGTTCCACGCCTCTATTGTCGAGGCAGCTTATCGGAGCTGTGGCCGCAAGGTTGTTGGTGCCTGTCGTGGTGGCAACCCTCGAACCCGGTGGTGGACACCGGCGGTGAGGGATGCTGTCAGGCTGAAGAAGGAGTCCTATTGGGCCTTTTTGGCCTGTGGGACCCCGGAAGCAGCTGATAGGTACCGGCAGTCCAAGCGGCATGCAGCTCGGGTGGTTGCTGAGGCAAAAACTCGGGCGTGGGAGGAGTTCGGAGAGGCCATGGAGAATGACTTCCGTACGGCTTCGAGGCAATTCTGGTCCATCATCCAACGTCTCGGGAAGGGGGGGGGGGGAGTGGTATGCCACCAACACTATTTATAGTGGGGGTGGCGTGCTGCTGACTTCAACTCGGGATGTTGTGAATCGATGGACAGAATACTTCAAAGACCTCCTCAATCCCACTGGCATGTGTTCCACTGAGGAAGCAGGGTTGGCTCTCTAATCTCTGGTGCTGAGGTCATCGAGGTGGTTAAAACGCTCCGCGGTGGCAGGGCTCCAGGGGTGGATGAAGTTCGCCTGGAGTTCCTTAGGGCTCTGGATGTTGTGAGGTTGTGTTGGCTTATGCGACTCTACAATATTGCGTGGACATCAGGGGCAGTTCCCCTGGATTGGCAGACTGGGGTGGTGGTTCCCCTATTCAAAGAAGGGGACCGTAGGGTGTGTTCCAACTATAGGGGGATCACACTCTTAAGCCTCCCTGGTAAGATCTATTCAGGGGTTCTGGAGAGGAGGGTCCGTCGGATAGTGGAACCTCGGATTCAGGAGGAGCAGTGTGGTTTTCGTCCTGGTCATGGAACACTGGACCAGCTCTACACCCTTAGCAAGGTCCTAGAGGGTACATGGAAGTTTGCCCAACCAGTTTACATGTGCTTTGTAGACTTGGAGAAGACATTCGACCGCGTCCCTCGGGGGGTTCTGTGGGAGGTACTCCGCGAGTATGGGGTACCAGGCCCTTTGATATGGGCTGTAAGGTTCCTGTACAACCTGTGTCAGAGCTTGGTCCACATTGCGGGCAATAAGTCAGGCTCGTTTCCGGTGAGAGTTGGACTCCGCCAAGGTTGCCCTTTGTCACTGATTCTGTTCATAACTTTTATGGACAGAATTTCTAGGCGCAGCCAAGGTGTTGAGGGGATCCGTTTTGGTGGCCTTAGGATTGCTTCTCTGTTTTTTGCAGATGATGTGGTCCTATTGGCTTCATCAGGTCGTGATCTACAGCTTTCACTGGAGCGGTTTGCAGCCGAGTGTGACGCGGCCGGGATGAGGATCAGTTCCTCCAAATCCGAGGCCATGGTCTTGAGCCGGAAAAGGGTAGAGTGCCCTCTCTGGGTCGGGGAGGAGGTCCTGCCCCAAGTGGAGAAGTTTAAATATCTCTGATCTTGTTCTCGAATTAGGGAAAACTGGAGCGTGAGATCGATAGGCGGATAGGTGCAGCGTCCGCAGTGAAGCGGGCGCTGTACCTGTCTGTCGTGGTGAAGAGAGAGCCGAGTCAAAATGCAAAGCTCTCAATTTACTAATCGATCTATGTTCCCACCCTCATCTATGGTCATGAGCTTTGTGTTGTGACCGAAAGAACAAGATCTCGGATACAAGCGGCTGAAATGAGTTTTCTCCGCAGGGTGTCTGGACTCTCCATTAGGGCTGGGCCATATCATATCGTCCACGATAATACCGGTAAAAACAGCTTTCCCGGGCAAAAAAATGATATCATGATATGCTAATTTCATGATGTAATACATCAGAACGCCCCGTCCCCTTAACAACCGAGTGCTTAAACCGACAAAACAGAACTGCGCACCTCCCTCCACCAGTCTGCGTGCAATATTTGCTGGCTAAAATGCTAAAAAAAAAACAACAACTCGTGTCTCAGGCAGCTTCTCCTCCCTTCTCCCTCTCTGTACCTGCGCGCAGGCACAGAGAGCTCAAATGTCTCCCCCTCCCCCGCTCCCCCCGCTTTTCAGCCGTTGCGTGCTGCCGGTTGCAGCCTCGCTGTTATCTCAAACACGCGCAGCTCAGCTGTCTATTAGGTTCCACAGTCCGTCCACGGCAGTTCAGTTAAAAAAATGAATCAGAGAAATGACACGTTCCTGCAGGAACAGAGGAAGCTGAAACACTAACAAGCTTCAGGCGCGCAGCCTTTCAGCCTTACCCTGACTTTTGTGTGTGGGAGCAAGTGGCTCCTCTTTAAGTTAGGACCAACTTTTGTTTTTGAATGAAACTTGTGTGAAAGTACCCCTCCTTTTGCTAATGTTAAATTTTATTTTAAACTGACCAATTAAATTGTTACTTTTACTCAACCTTGTTCCATCTGGGTTTTTAATGTTACTTCCGCTTCTCCTGGCTGAGCCGGGTCGTAACACAATCTAAATAACAGATCATTTTTATTTTTTTTATTTTTATACTTGGGAGACTGAATACTTTACTAAAAAAAGTAATTTCAGTAAAATTACCCCTTGTTGTTTTTTAAAATTTTATATAATACTGCAAAGCAACATGTTAAGTTAAATTTGTCAAATAAATACTTTTTTTTTGGTTATATCAAGAATTTATCGTTATCGTGATAATGCTATGAAATATCACGATATAATTTTTGAGCCATATCACCCATCCCTACTCTCCATTAGAGATAGGGTGAGCTTGGTCATCAGGGTGAGCTTGGTCATCCGGGAGGGACTTGGAGTAGAGCTGCTGCTTCTCCACATCGAGAGGAACCAGCTGAGGTGGCTCGGGCATCTGGTTAGGATGCCACCTGGACGCCTCCCTGGTGAGGTGTTACGGGCACCTCCGGGAGGAGGCCCAGAGGAAGACCAAGGACACGCTGGAGGGACTGTTTTTCGGGAACGCCTTGGGATTCCCCTGGGGGAGCTGGCCCAAGTGGCTGGGGAGAGGGAAGTCTGGGCCTCCTTACTTAGGTTGCTACCCCCGCGACCCGACCTCGGATAAGCTGAAGAAAATGGATGGATGGATATATATATCATTTGGAAATAAAAGTACTTTTGAGGTAATGATTGTTTTTAATCCAGTTTTATATGGTAAATTTTAAAGTTAATTTTTTTTTTTTTTTAAAGAAAAATATGATGTTAAAATAACCCTTGTGTTGGGTTATAAGTTTCAACTCAATTTTGGGTAACTTTAACTTTGAACAATGGTCAATTTAACCCAATCATTGGGTAGTTGCCCTAACCGAGCCTGCTGGGTACAAACCATCAACCTAAACCTGTTGAGTTATAACAACCCAGCGTTGGCTCAGTCCAAATTTGACCCAGCACTGGGTTACATATTGGGTTGTTTTTAACCCTGCAGTTTATAGCGTGTAGTATTTCTACTTTACATTGGCAGATAGGGGTGGGCAATATGGCTCAAATATATTGTGATATTTCAGAGCATTCTGACGATAACGATAAATTTCGTGATATAACAACAACAAAAAATCCAGAGATCAAAGTTATTTATTTGACAAAACTAACTTAACATGTTACTTTGCAGTATTATATCCATCCATCCATCCATCCATTTTCGTCCGCTTATCCGGGGTCGGGTCGCGGGGGTAGCAGCCTAAGTAGGGAGGCCCAGACTTCCCTCTCTCCAGCCACTTGGAGCAGCTCCTCTGGGGGAATCCCAAGGCGTTCCCAGGCCAGCCGAGAAACATAGTCCCTCCAGCGTGTCCTGGGTCTTCCTCTGGGTCTCCTCCCGGTGGGACATGCCCGGAACACCTCACCAGGGAGGCGTCCAGGAGGCATCCTAACCAGATGCCCGAGCCACCTCAACTGGCTCCTCTCGATGTGGAGAAGCAGCGGCTCTACTCTGAGTCCCTCCCGGGCTTTGCAGTATTAGCCTGCACAAAATATAGATCAACAAAATCCACCACAAAAACTAAAGTGCAGGTGTAGTTTCCCAAAACAACTAAATAAAGTCAGGATGCTCAACTCTCTGCCTGCTCTGCCTCCCCTCCCACTTGTACTGCCTTAATACAAAAAAAACTTTCACACATTACCACACAACACAAAGATTTTAACACTGGACTCTGTCATCAAAACGGGTTATTCACTCAACTCACGGTCATGTGCTCATTCAATTTACACTACTTCTCATATTTGCACTAATGTTTGCATTACATTACTGTCTACAGTCATACTACTGTTTACATTTACACTACTGTTTACATTTACTGTTTACATTTATTACTACTGTTTACATTTGCATTTACACTACTTTTTATATCTACACTACTGTTTGCATTTGCATTTACAGTACACTACTTTTTATATCTACACTACTGCTGATA
>JBBPBX010046687.1:14736-26487 GCA_038048925.1 Garcialebias charrua | reverse complement strand
GGAGGAGAGAACTGACGTGACAGGGCATCAGGCTTAATGTTTTTGGAACCTGGTCTGAAAGTCAAAGAATAATTAAAACGATTGAAGAAAAGTGACCAGCGTGCCTGTCTAGGGTTCAATCGTTTAGCGTCTCGGAGGTACGTAAGATTCTTGTGGTCAGTCCAAATGAGAAAAGGTACCTCCGTTCCCTCAAGCCAATGACGCCACTCCTCTAATGCCAACTTCACCGCAAGCAGTTCCCTGTTGCCCACGTCGTAGTTCCTCTCGGCTTGCGACAGTCGACGAGAGTAGAAGGCACAAGGGTGTACCTTATCGTCCGTGGGTGACCTCTGGGACAACACAGCGCCCACCCCGGTATCGGATGCATCCACCTCGAGGATGAACTGACGAGCCGGGTCTGGGTGGCAGAGGATGGGTGTGGAGGAGAAAAGGACTTTTAGCTTACCAAAAGCAGAGTTGGCTTCAGGAGTCCACCGAAATGCTCTGCTAGTGGAGGTGAGCTGAGAGAGGGGTGCTGCGATACGGCTGTAGTCCTTGATGAAGCGCCTGTAGAAATTAGCAAATCCTAGGAACCGTTGCAGTTGTTTCCTGGTCTCCGGAACCGGCCACTCCACCACTGCCTTAGTCTTTTCAGGGTCCGTCTTGTAGTGCCCTTTTCCAAAAATAAACCCCAAAAATGAAACAGAGGAGGCGTGAAAATCACATTTTTCACCTTTAACAAAGAGTTGGTTTTCATAAAGTCTCTGAAGTACCCTCTTGACTTGAGCAACATGTTCTTGCTCGTTCCTGGAATAGATGAGGATGTCGTCCAAATAAACAAACACAAAATCTCCAATAAAATCCCGCAACACATCGTTAATCAGTGCCTGGAAGACTGCGGGAGCATTGGTGAGGCCAAAAGGCATGACTAAATATTCGAAATGTCCCAGGGGTGTTTTGAAGGCTGTCTTCCACTCATCACCCTCTTTAATCCGAACCAGGTGATAAGCGTTACGAAGATCCAGTTTTGTGAATATGGTAGCGGGTTGTAATTGTTCTTGTACGGAGTTGATTAACGGTAGTGGATATTTGTTCTTTATGGTTATAAGGTTCAGACCTCGATAGTCGATGCAGGGACGTAGTGTCTTGTCCTTCTTAGTGACAAAAAAGAACCCTGCTCCCAGCGGGGACGTAGAAGGACGGATAATCCCAGAATCAAGGGATTCCTCAATGTAGGATCTCATGGAGTCACGTTCCGGACCTGACAAATTATAGAGACGGCTAACTGGTAAAGGAGCTCCCGGGAGAAGGTCAATGGGGCAGTCATACGGACGATGAGGTGGAAGAGAAAGAGCTTTACATTTACTGAATACCGGGGCCAGATCATGATATTCAGGAGGTATGCTAGAGAGATCTATATCTTCTGTACCTGGTGTGCTTATGGAAGGATTGGAGATGCCAGAGCGGAGACAGTGTTTTAAACATCGGTCACTCCATCTCTCAACCCTACCGAGTTCCCAATTGAAATGGGGATTGTGATCCCGTAACCAGGGGAAACCAAGAATTAACTGCGTGTTTGGGGAGTCAAATACAAAAAAACTAACCTCTTCATGATGATTTCCTGACGTTATTAAGTGTAGGTTAGTGGTTTTAAATCGAATCTGTGTTAGAGTCTCCCCAGTAACCCCAGCAATGGACACGGGGTCAATTTTAAGGACAGGAAGAGATAGGTCCCTGACCAAATCTTGGCTAATTAAATTTTGTTCTGCACCAGAATCAATAAGTGCAGAAACAGGGAATCGGTTCTGATTGTACTGAATAACTGTGGGTAATGTAAACCTATGAAGAGGAGTAAACAAGGAAGTACCCACCAGTATCTCCTGTTTTACTGGTGGGTATCTTCGTTTCCCCGCACAGGGCAAGTGGCAATAAAGTGCCCCTCTTCACCGCAATACATGCAAAGATTCAAGTTTCTACGCCTTTGTCTCTCAACAGGATTTAAACGTGTACTCCCAATTTGCATGGGTTCAGATTCAGGTGAGTTAGGTTGGGAGCCAGAAGATGGCACCAGAGCACTTCGTGGCTTGTATCTTTCGAATTTGCTGTTGCTGTGGTAACCCCCTGCAGATGACGTTGAATACCCGGAAGTAGAGACCCTCTGGGAGTTGTAGTCCCGTTCACGTCGTCGTTCCCGGAAACGTTCGTCAATTGAGATCGCTAGATTTATTAATGCGTCAAAATTAGGAGGCTCATCTCTTGCTGAGATCTGGTCTTTCACATAGTCGGATAAGGAGTTTAAAAAGGTACCTTGTAATGCCCTGTCGTTCCAGTCAGTTTGCGCCGCCAGGATGCGGAACTCCAGGGCGTGTTCAGCGACAGGACGCCGGCCCTGACGTAACCCCAACATTCTCTTTTCCGCGTTGGGTTGCTGTAGCGGCCTGTCGAAAATCCTGCGAAACTCCTCTAAAAAATTCCTAAACGAGACAAAGTCCAAGTCGTGTTGATGAATGAACGAAGTCGCCCATTGGAGGGCGTTACCTTTCAGTTGGTGCATGAAGTAAGTGATCTTTTTTATGTCCGACGAGTAGAGTTGGGGAGCTCCTCTGAAAGCGAGTTCGCACTGAAGGAGAAAGCCCTCACATTGAGCTGGGTCTCCTGAAAAGAGTTCAGACGGTTTTACTACCAGTTGTTGTGAAAACAGAGGATCATTTTCAGAGCTGATGTTAGATCTTGAAGCTTGTGGAGACGCCGAGGCTGTGGGAGGAGAAGGAGTGAGTCTCTGATTAATAGCATGAACCATACCTCCAAGTTCCTGTAGGTTAGCTTGTGTTTTGAGCTGTTGGCTTAAAACTTGTTTCATCATTTCTTCCAATTGATTCATTCGCCCAGTTTGAGAAGAACTAGCTTGTTCGCTCCTGGTCTCGTTCTGGGTTTTGTTTGGCTGAAGCATTCTGTAATGGTTTCTAGGTAACCCAGTTTGTAACGAGACCCAGAACGACACAAGGCACGAGAGTACAAAAAGAACAGTGTTTATTATTTACAGTGGTTTAAAGTACAACGTGGTTCATCTGGAATCCCTGGAGGAGGAAGGAGGAAGCAGAACGTCAGAAGGAGTAGGCCAGGGGCAGTTGTGAATGTTGGTTTTCAAATGTTTGTTTGTTCTTACAGATGAGGAAGGGAGATGGGTTCCATGAACATCCAATAACTCCAATTGATTCCAAAGGGCAAAGAAGGCAGGCAAGTGGCTGGAGGGCACGGCACGAGGAACAGGATCCAGATCCAAAATCAGACGCGATGACTGTAGGCACATAAGAACAAGGTAAGTCTCTTTGCAATAAACACAAGACTGGCTAGAAGCACGATTTACCATAACAAGAATCAATGCTTCAGCGATGAGTAGTACTCGACTGCAGCCTTAAATAGGAGTGTAGCTCATCAGGTGGATGACCGTCAGCTGAGGGTGATTGGCGGCCATCTTGGAGCTGCAGAGAGTGCCACTCTTAGACGAATAACCAGTTCGAACGAACTGGGCCTGAAGGACTCTGTGCATCTGAAGGCTGGTGTCATTTCTTTATCAGACTCGCCATCGAAGGTAAAGAGCTGTTTACAAACGTACCTGGATTTTAGCAGAAATCTGATGAGAAGTGTCGCTTTTGGTAACATGCTCAAGACAATTTCCTTTAAACCATCTCTCCATCTTTCCTCCTATCTTTTTCCCTCAATTCTAAGCTGGAAACTAATTAAGTTAAAGAGCCCTCAGACTAAATATGTTTAACATCCAGTATTGAAGTCTGTTGTGTTAAATTTAAATGTGCTGACGTGTTAAATTGAAAGAAAGTGAAATCATGTCAATCAAGTGTAATGGTGTTGATTTTAGTTGATTCATTTTAAATAAATGATAGTGTCTCTTTGACATATCAAACTAAGTTAATGTCCATTGTCACTCTATGGCTTCTGTTTTATTTATCCATCATAAAGATCACAGAAATATTGGGTAAACTGAAAAAGAAAGAACCCGTGAAATTACTATTCAATCTGAATAAGTAAATTAATTAAGGTAAAGAGTTCAGTATTAATATTGACCTCCTCACAATCCTTTACAATACAAACTGAAGGGGAACAACATGTCAATGCAACTCTGATCAGAGTACAGTCGTTAAGATCAAAATAATTACACATTATGTACAGAATGGGTCCTGCCCACAGCGAGCAGACACACAGTCCTGCCAAGGCACTCAATAATCAATAACTTATTCAAAGGTGATGTTTTAAATACTACTATAACTTAGCCAGTGTGTTTTCTTTTCTTTTTCACAAATATGTACAAAAACACCATCAGAGGCACCGTACAGTAGAAAAATGAGGCACTTTCCCAAAGAAACATTCTGTTGCTTCACTGGTTGCATTTTGATGGGACTCTGGAGTCAGTGAGACCCTGATGGGTGGAGGAAGTGTCCATGAAGGAGGGGGGGGGCTACATGTGCCTCTTCATGTGCAGAGCCAGAAGGCGCGCTCGCACAGGTGGCACTGGAAGGGTCTGTGTCCCGTGTGCTTCCTGAAGTGGCGCGTGAGCTCATCGGAGCGGGCGAACTTCCAGCCGCAGCCCTCCCAGTTGCAGTGGTACGGCTTCTCACCTGCGACACAGAACACAGCGGGTTAACACCTGAGCAAGGTGCGCGCCAGTGGCATAGCTAGAGGTGGGGCCAGTGCCCCCCCAGCCATCTGATTGCACCCCCCCCCCAGATTTTTTTTGTACTTCATTGAGTGTTTTATGAGTGTGGACAAAGTCAAACACTCAACTTGTTTACAAAAAGACTTAATTTCTAAACTTAAAAATATTTAGATCACAAATCTAAGTTTAAACTGAGAGAATAGATCATTTTAAGGGAAAAAATATGTTGTTTCAAAATTTCATAGCGTCAACAAATCCCCCAAAAAGTTGGGACAAGTCCATTTTTACCACTGTAAGTGGATCCCTGATACTTGTGGTTTCCAGAGTTTCCAAAAGCAGAATGGGAGGCAGATCTTTGTTATCAGTTTCTGTCCATGAGGCTGACACATTGTCCAGTTTTCAGACTGGGCTTAAGACTTTCCTTTTTGATCAATCCTATCCTCCTTAGACATGGCACATATATTTTGTCCTTTATAGTGGACATATGGTTCACCTTCATCTTCTATTCCTTTTTTGAGTTACGCTATCAAGCCCTCCTGTACTCTTTAGAGGACATCCTGGGCTTTCCAGGGATATCTCATGTTTGCATGCTGGAAAGCCCCTTTTTTTCCTAAATCAAAATGGCCGTTATACAAGCAACAGCATTTTATGGAAAGAGGAGAGGTAAATAAAGTATTTAACATCTTTTGCTATTTTTGTCATGATATTTTTGATATTCTTGTTACCTAACATACTAGTAACAATATTTTGACTGATGAAAACAATTTAATAATTCCTCTTTTGAAATACCAGCCCTTTTATAAATGTCAATTGTAGTGGACACCAGGATCTTTTCAGTGTACAGTATTTAATGACTCCATATTGATGTAGGAGGAAGAAGTGAGGCAGAAAGGATTCGATGCAAGATAGTAGAGGGAGATTCTGATTTGGAACAGTCAGATGAAGAAAAGGATGAGGATGAGTATCAGCCTGTGATAGGGGAAGAGAATAAAGAAGGAGAAAAAGAAGATGCAGGAGAGTCTGATGAAGGGACAGACTCAGAACCCGAGAGTGCAGGAAAGTCGCTGCACTATGTGGGCCAGGACTAACTTGTACGTTTTCCCAAATTCTCAATAGAAAAGTTAATTAACTCGTCATTTACTGAAATTTATTAGTGATTTTTTTCCCTTCCTTCACAATAGATTCACACCTTTGCTTCCAGAGCTTCCTGTTTATCAAGATAACCCTAAAACACGTGAAGACTGGAGTCCAATTCAATACTTTTCACAGTACGTTGATGACAAAGTGTTTGAAGATTTGGCAACTTTTACAAACCGAAAAAAGCTGCAAACTGCAGGGGTGTCCCTAAATACTACTGCACAAGAAATGAAGATTTTCTTTTGAATATCGGTACACATGGCCTGTCTTGGTTTTCCCAGAGTCAAAATGTTCTGGGCTAAAAAAAAAACAAATTCCCAGTTATTAGCAAGAAAATGACAAGGGATCCGTTCTAAAAACTGAGAAACTCACTCAAAATTGTCAATGATCTTGATGTAAGTGAAGAGACAAAGAAATCAGACATTCTTTGGAGAGTCAGACCATTGCTTGTCTGTGTGAGACAAGGTTGTCTCAGTCTTCCAAGGTATAGCAAAGTTTGTATCAAAGAGCAAATGATCCCTTTCACAGGTCGCTGTCCCATCAGACAGTATGTTCCTGGCAAACCAAACCCTACTGGCCTAAAGGTGTCTGTCCTTACCTCTCCAAATGGTTTGGTACAAAGAGAGCCTGAGCTGGCAATCACAAAGTGGTTTGACAATAAACCAGTGGTAATAATAATAATAATGAATTCAATTTATAACACACTTTTCATTACTGAAAATCTCAAATTGCTACACATATTCATAAACCGGTAGCGGCAGACTACCATGCAAGGTGCTTTTTCCAGACCTACCGGGAGCAACTCAGAGTTAAGTGTCTTGCCCAAGGACACAACGACACATGGCGTGGGGAACTGGGACTCGAACAGCCAACTTTCGGATCGGGGGACGACTGCCATTACCACTATGCCACGGCCGCTTTCACCATTTATGGGAAAGATCCAGAGGACATTTGCAGTCGCTGGTCAAACAAAGACAAAGCTCATGTCCAGGTGAAACGACCAGCAGTGATCAGAGAATACAATGACAACATGGGTGGCGTAGATCTGTGTGACCGAATGCTAAGCTTTTATCGCATGTCAACCAGGACCAAGAAATGGACATCACGTGTGATCACTCATTTCTTTGACGTTACCACACAAATGCCTGGATCCAATACAAGTCTGACAGTAAAGTGCTCAACCGACCAGTTAAGAACACCCAGCAGTACCTTGACTTCAAGCCGCACCTGGCTGAGGAGCTGTTGGATAGTCTTTCAGATGACAGCATTGAAGACAGTGAAGAAGAGTATCAGCCACCAAGCAAAAGAAGGATTCCACAACCAGAGCCATCAGTGCGCAGACTAGGAGCCAGGCACATGCCAGAGATGATGGATATCAAACGTGCAGAAAGATGCAGGAATAAGGGCTGCAGTGGCAAAACATACATGAGGTGTACCAAATGCAAGATGTTTCTCTACATTACCAAAAAGAAAACATGCTTCCAGGATTATCATAGCTAAAATATCCCGATGAAGAACAAATGGAAAACTAGTTATTTTAAATGTTGGCATAGTTCACAGTTAAACAAAACCCATGTTCTATTTTCATTTCAAGTAACAAGCAACAGATGACAACCAGAAGTGAAGAATTTTTTTTTTTTTCATTTTTTTTTTTTTTACAAATTTGATCCATTATTGGGGTAATGTGATCCATTAATCATTAACCTGTTCATTTTCAGATTATTAGAATTCAGTTTTAATTTTAGACAAACCGTCCTATTGTCCACTACAATGGACATGATGTGAAATTTAAATAAAAATGTTAAAAAAAATAAATGGTAAGGTGTTCTTTTGGGCCTAAATAGATAGGAAACATGAATCACTTAAGAAAATGGAAGAGAATCACATATAAAAAGAAAATGGAAGACTTTTCTTCGGTTTTCATACACAGTATTTTTTGTTGTGCAAGATAAACATTTTATATTTAATGAGTTTCTTTCAAAAACATCTGACCGATGACATATCTGCCCTGGGAGCACAATAATCTTTGCCCATAGACCCTTGTTAAAAGTTGTACATATGCAGTCATTTCCTCTTCATTACAAGAGATATGAAGGTTCTGGACACACCACTTCAGCGCATAGAGTACCAGCCCACAGTACAGATCGTGCAATGACATGTTGCATGTAGGCTTTAAGCCATTGAAAGCCTTTATGTAATGCCTATGTTGGCACAACTCCTGCACCCCAAACTATGTACTGCAAGCACTGATGTGAAACTTCCACAGCCAAGCTGTGAACACACAGTACAAGGACCTGCTCCAGTGTTTTGTAACCAGACTTTAGGGTTTGACCCTATCACTGTTAAGAGAAGCTGGATGATAATTTCAGCTTCTTCCTGAAATGGTTCCATCTCATCATGCCTCATGGACATTCTCTACAGCCAGCCCCAGAAGCAGACCATCGACTAAAGTCTTTGTTCATTGAATTATGCAGTTTGCAGACGTACACGTTTTTAAGTAAATTGTGTTTTAATTTTTTGTTAATGAATTAAACTACATTATTTTACCTGGTGACTAGAGGAACAGTTCTTTGTCCTGTTCAGAGATTCCCTCCCTACGCCGCAGACTGGGCCCAAGTGATTTGAGGTGAGAGAAGCTAAATGTCCAATGTAAGCATTTTAAAATGTTTACTGTGCTATATTGAGAAGGTGTACTGAAAGTTTGAGTTAGGCCAAGCATATGGTAAGACAAAGCTTAAAGTATGAAACACATTCCTCTCATGTGGGGGAGAAAAGTTTGATCAGTCTTCAAATTTTTTAAAGTTGCCAAGGGTTTTAGGATACCGAGACAAACTATAAAGTGTTCTTTGTGGAGACTTAATTTGCACACATTTAGAAAAGTTCAAGAATCCCATCTTTAGTTGCCTTTTCTACATCAAGAGCTTAATTCTAAAAGCCACCATATCAAAAAGACAGAGCCATTTACAGCATTTAGTTAAAACCATTTATTGCAGACTAGCCTTGATAAGGGTAGAAAAAGTGAGGAAATTCCTGTCCATACAGAAATGGGAAGATTCTCAGGTGAATAAGACTGAGGAATATCTGTAGGGGCCTGAGTAACTGCTGATGGCATAGGAGTTTAAGATTTAGGAGCTCCATTAGTCTTCATTTCTGGTGTTGGATTCTCTTTAGGGTATTCTGGCATAGGAATATTTTGGTATTCAGGAAGAGGGAAAGGAAAGTAGGTAGGCAGGTCATGACTGGAAGATCCAAATGGCCAAAAGTATGGGTACAAAGGCATCTGAGGGTAACCAGTGTCTTCTGATTCAACTGGGGTTGGAACAGAGAAAGCTTGCTGAGGGGAGGAGAAGGACAATGAAAATCGTGGTGAATTAGATTCTTCAGCTCCTGATCTAAAGAGGTAAGAAAATAATGGGTGTGAATAAAGAGAAGACAGGTACTGAAGTTCGACATCCTGCAGAGTTTGGGGCACCTGGGGATTCTGAGGAACCTGCAGATATGGGGGATACTGGGGCTTCTGTAGATACTGGGGCTTCTGTAGATACTGGGGAACCTGGAGTTTCTGTGGAGTCTGGGGCACCTGAAGATACTGAGGAACCTGCAGATATGGGGGCAACTGGGGCTTCTGTGGAATATGGAGCATCTGTGGATACTGGGGCACCTGGGGGTTCTGTGGATACTGGGGCACCTGGGGGGTTTGTAGAGTCTGGGGCACATGTGGATACTGGGGCCAGTGATGCCTGCGAGGCCAGTGGTGGTACGACTTCTTTCCATGTTTGGGACACATGAGTGAGACAGGATTTCCATGCCAGCGTAACATCAACTTGTAGTCATCATCCTGGTTGAGAGAGCAATGAAATATTTTAGCTATGCAGAATTTGTAAAATTAGTTTAAAAATAAAAAATAAAAAAACTTGCCTGTTGCATCATGTTGCAGCCGTTATATGGAACAATCATGACAAATGCTTTAGAGTTCTCATCCATTTTGTAGCCACATTTTTGTGGGACCATTGCCAGCGGCATCAATTCTTTATTTTCTGTGGGGGGGCGGAGGTCAAGAATGGCACTCAGCAGGTGAGCAAACATAATGTATAGCCAAGAAACCCATTTTGACTTTACCTTGTTCTACTTCCAGTTGAGAAGCACTTGGTCCAAGTGATCTGAACTTCATGTGATCCCCAAAACAAAGCAGGGATGCTGCCATGCGGTTCCATTTCTCCTTAAGGGTGTCATCCATTTCTGGTTGGGTCCATCCTGCAAGATACATGAAAGCTTTGAAGTAGTGGCCACTTGACCCGAGCCTGATTCTACTAAAGGTTTCTTCCTCATGGAGGTGTCCCCCCCCTTTCCACTGTTTCCCCCTTTGTGCTTGCTCAAGATGAGTCTGTCATGAAATTAAACTGAAAACAGTCTGCTCCTTTGAAGATTGTGTCAATTTAGTTTAATGTACTGATATGAATATTTAAGTGCCCTGAAATGAAATCTGTTGCGAATTGGCACTATATAAAATGCACCTAATTGAGACATTTTAAAATTTCATTCCACTACTAAACTCATGTTTAAAACCCATCTAAAAACGTATACTTGCCTGCAAAATCTGCTTGATATGAAGTTTCATCCTCCGCAGAAGCATTAGAAGAAGATCTCCAGGTTTGGTCTATGACTTGCAACGGTTTCTCAAAAACATCTCCAAATAGAATCTTCCCTTCCTGGATGCCAACATCAAATCCTTTCCGTGCTGCTCGTCTTTCTGTTTTCGTCAGTCGAAGGCATTCTGACATCTGACATGTTAAAATAACAACAGCAGCCAACCAGGCAGGGGTACTTTTCCTTCGTTCCATACCCATCTGTGCTGTGCAGAACTCCTGGAAGAGTAGAACTAATTTGCAAATCTTCATCACGACTATTTGACTTAATTTTTCTTCTGTCTGCAAGGAAGCAGGTGCTGCAGCAGCCAATCAAATGCTGAGAAAGAGATTGTTCTGCAATCAACTAGTATTGCTTACACCTGATGAATTCTGTTGTGACTTGACCCTATATAAATAAATTGAATTGCACTGAATTTACAAAGAATAATAAAAGTGATTTAAAGAAGCCACCTCAGCTGCCTTCCTGAGGCACTTGCTGCAGAAATGTAACAATATTATGGTCAAACACAGAGTAATTCCAAACTGTTGTAAAATGTTTAAGATTAGAGTTTTTACATGAATCCAATTTATTTTCATTAGACTAACTGTAACTCACCAAAGACATTTTTCTTAATTCTTTTCAGTACATTTATCCCACAGCTGATGAGAACTAATGTAACAAACACAAAACTGTATATATATGATGGTGTAGTGGCTAGGGAATCGGACTTGGGATCCGAAGGACCCAGGTTCGAACCCCGGCCACGGCACACCTTGGGGTGTCTATGAGTGCACATCTATTTCTCCAGCTCCCCGGGCGCTGACTACGACTGCTCACTGCACCACCTGGTGGTGGTTGGGTTAAATGCAGAGACAAATTTCGTCTGTCAAGTATGGGAACATACACAGATGACAAAAATGTGACATTTTATATATATTTTATTTTTTTTTTCTTCTTTCGGCTTTTTCCCTGCGTTAGGGGTCACAGCGATGTAGTCACATGAAGATTTGGCAGTTGTTTTTACGCCGGATGCCCTTCCTGACACAACCACAGACCACCGAGCAACCACAGCCCTCTGTGTGGAGCAGAGAGCTGATATCTAGGGTTCCCGGGGGAGCAGATGTGGGTTAAGGGCCTTGCTCAAGGGCCCAGAGTGGGGAAGATGAGGGTGGAGACAGGTGTGACTGCTTCACTTATCCCACCCACATCTTTGATGTTGTCGGTACCGGGGCTTGAACCGGCGACCTTCCGATCACAAGCGCACCTTCTTAACCTCTGCGCCACCACTCCCACTATATATATTATATATATATATATATATATATATATATATA
>JBBPBX010046687.1:0-10891 GCA_038048925.1 Garcialebias charrua | reverse complement strand
TCCCAGTCCTCACTGTGATTGAGAACATCATTAATGTGTCATGAACTCACCACGAGGACTCCACACCAGACAACAGGTTTCAAGACACCCCCCAACCTATAAAAACTTTGGTTTTAGCTAAATTTTAAATTTAATTTGATGCACTTTTCAACTTTTTGTCTTCAAAATATTCATCAAAAATAAAAAAAATCTTAATATTAGAACTATGGGCAGCACGGTGGCACAACTGGTAGAGCTGCTGCCTCTCAGCGAGAAGGTTGCCGGTTCAAATCCCGGTCCGGGGCCTTTCTGGGTGGAGTTTGCATGTTCTCCCCGTGCATGCGTGGGTTTCCTCCGGGTACTCCGGTTTCCTCCCACAGACCAAAAAACATGCTTGTTAGGCTGATTGGTGACTCTAAATTGACCCTAGGTGTGAGTGTGAGAGTGGATGGTTGTTTGGTGTGAGTGAGACAGGTCCCTCTTGTAAATGAGTCCCCGTGACTCAACGAGGCTAGCCTGTATAAATAAAGGTTGAATAGCCTATATGCCACGGGTAGTGGTGACGTACTTCCGTTAAAATGTGACCCGTGCGCTTCACTTCCGGCTCTCATCTACTACTGTTGTTGTTAGCGGTAGCTTCTAGAACTAGACCATGTAAAAGACACAAAAGGTAAATTATCTGCGAGCTACTGGTACAACAAGAGAGATTTGTTGTGTGCCGTTGTGTCCAGTGAATAGCAGGTACAATAGAGCGCTTAGTTTTTTATATTTTAATGCCAGAGTTCGTGGCTAACCGAGTTAGCCTTAAAGCTAACACTCGGTTGTAGCTGGCGTTTTAAACCTCAGAATATTCAAGAGCCAGCATCAAACAGTGGTTAAAAATGAGCTGTACCTGCATTGTTCCAGTGGAATAATTGTCCCTTCCACTTCCATGACCGGGGCTTTGGGAGAGCAGAGAGGACAGCGAGGAGGAGGAGAACACAGCTGCAGCTCAGTAAGAAACACTGCAGTGAAGAAACACGATTATCACTCGACCACATCCTGCACTTGTAGATTTAATGTTGGAGTCATGATGAGTGATTTAATAAAAGTTTGTAACTACATACTTTTAAAATAATATTCAGATTTTAACATATGTTTTCTAATCTGTAAATATGTTTGTAAACTCTTAGTAACTTCAGGGCTGTTACACCTCTGAAATATTCTCTGCTGTTTCCTTTAATATGAAACCAGAACTGTTTCACTCCAATTAAACATTTAATTTCCTGAGATGTAATTAATTTATTTTAAAGCATAACTCTCATAAAGAGTTCTCCGTTTGGTTTTTTACTTGTAGGTAAATATGAACACTTTGTTTTTTTTCCAGGTTTGCATCATCTGACCTCCTGATGTGTTTCTGGTTTCTGGCCCATGACTGCTCTGCCATTCATGGTCGGTGTTCACCAAGAACTGAGAGGAACTCCCCATCAAGTTCAACTTGTGTTTATTTGTCTTATACAGGTTAACACAGAGTTAACAGTACAATGAAGTGCTCAGGATGAGAAGAGCAGATTTGACTTGCTAAAAATCAAAGAACAAACTACTGTATGTATACTAAAAGCATGCACAGTGAAAAAGTAATTATAATATTCACAAAGTCCTGAAGAGAGACGGATATAACGATGCAGCAGGATGAATTTGAATTAACTACTGCAAGTATTTCAAGCTAGTAATATAAGCTAACATGCACATAAAGTTTTAAATATATATATATATATATATATATATATATAAATATATACACATACAGTATATATAATAATATATTATTATATATATGTGTATATATTTATATATATATATATTTAAAACTTTATGTGCATATATATGTATGCACATAATCAACATTACACAGGTTGTGTGACAGGTTATTGCACAAGTACTGTAGTGACATTGAGATTTAATTATTAGTTATTACCAGTTGTTCAGTGTTATTTATTGATTATTTAACCACACCACCCCGTCAACTCATACCCTGCAGCCCGTTGAGTTCTTCCTGTTCTTAAATGACCTTGACCTTGGATCAAAGCAACGGGACCTTGCTGACCCGTACGGTGTCCATCAGTCCACGGTCAGACGGATTTTCACAGCAACTTTTTATTGACAGTACTCGGCTCTACCTGAAGAGCAGATACATAAAAATCTACCTGCAGACTTCAAGGACTACCCTGACACTACAGTCACACTACTTACTACTTGTAAGAAAATAAAATGTTCAAAACATTCTGACTTTTGTCTTCATTGATGTATTATCACCCAAAAAAAATGTGTACTGTATTTTGGTTTAAGACAGGCTTAGAGTCGTTTTAGCCATTTTATTAAAAAGAAATTTGATGATAATGTTACATTACTGTACAAAACGTATGAGTCAAGCTAAATGAGGCACAATATTTAAACACTGTTTAAATTATATTATTATTATTACATCTTCTGACTAACTCCCAGCTTCCTCGACTGCTTTTGGAGATTTAAAAACATGTAATCAGTCAGATTACAGTGCCTCAGTGGAAAAACTTGTTTGTTGTTGTTTGGATCCAATCTCAGCTCCTCACTGCTTCCCTCATGTTTGAGCTGTAGCGGTGGTGTCTTCCCACGTCTCACAAACATCTAGGATGGACCAGGGGTTCCCTCATCATCACCAACACCTGCCGTGTCCTGTGCAGTGAAAGAAAACATCTCTTATTAAGGCCTGCTACAAACAGTGATTTAACAGGTTTGACTTCAGCTCAACTTTTGTACACAAACTTGAATTAAAATAACTTTTGTTTCTAAATCTGCTCTAAATCTCCTGCCTCCTTGTTTGAAACTGAACTGTCAGGTGGCTTTGACTCAAACAGTGGGGCTTCTGGCTCTCTTCCTCATGGACTGTAAACACTCAGCCCTAACTGACTTCTCCTGCCTCCTTGTTTGAAACTAACATTTGTGTTAATAAGAAAACATTGTACAGACAAAACACGTTTACTCAACAGATTAGCAAGGCTAACTATGTTAGCTGTGTTAGCCTACATGAGGCAGTTTGGTGAACTGAAAACAAATACCGACTTACCTTCATATTTATTTATGTAGTTGGACACAAAGCTTAAATCCTTTATCCTTCTTAGATGTGGGCGCTTTAGAGAAGGTCTGAATTATTCTGTAGACATTATTAACAGTGACTGTCGGCAAGTCCTGCAGAGATCTCGTGAAGAACGCCATCGCTAACACCGTGTTGACTGCAAACCGGAAGTGCGCCGCATGTGTAATGAATGCGGAAGTGCTGGAACGGAAGTCCGTGGCATATAGCCTACTGAATGAATGAAAAATACGATCCATGTTAAGTATTGGTTTATCTTAAAACACTACTTTCAGATATACAAAGTTTCAAATTGTGCTTTGAAATGAGAAAATTGTGAGCATCCTTTCATGATCTACCACTAATAGTTGGGCAATCTTATGTTTGTTTGTCTGTTTGTTTGTTTTTCAGCAAAGAAATCTCATTAACCACTTGAGAAGTTTTACTGAAACACCCAGACAGTAATCAGTGGACGGACATGTAACCTTTGAAGTCAAAATTCAAGAAGGCCTCCGCAGCTAATCATCATCAATAAACACAATTAGCTACAACTTTGAAATGTTCAGATAAACTTTGGTGTGGTAGTAGATTTTTTTTTCATTCATTCATTCAACCTTTATTTATAGCCTCGTTGAGTCACGGGGACTCATTTACAAGAGGGACCTGTCTCACCCACACCAAACAACCATCCACTCTCACACTCACACCTAGGGTCAATTTAGAGTCACCAATCAGCCTAACAAGCATGTTTTTTGGTCTGTGGGAGGAAACCGGAGTACCCGGAGGAAACCCACGCATGCACGGGGAGAACATGCAAACTCCACCCAGAAAGGCCCCGGACCGGGATTTGAACCGGCAACCTTCTCGCTGAGAGGCAGCAGCTCTACCAGTTGTGCCACCGTGCTGCCCAATACATAATACATTGCTCTAAATCAGTGGTCCCCAAACTATGGCCCGCGGGCCGGATGTGGCCCGCCTCCACATTTGGTCCGGCCCCCAGAACAATACCATAGAGCATTTAGATTTTTTTTTCATGTGTGAATTTGTATTTGATAACAAAGTTGGACTTTTGCAATAAAATGTTCCTTAGTTATGAACTATTTTGAACTATTGTTCCACATTTGATTTATTGTGTTCCACCCTTCTGCGGTCTGTGCCCCTATCTGGCAACCCCCAGAAAAAAATCCTAAACCCGCCCCTGTCAAAGACAGAACGGAATAATGGCAAAAAGATTAGGTAAGAGAAATTTTGATTCAGAATGCAGGGCATTTAAGCTGCAGTGGACAAAGGATTATTTTTTTGTTCAATGCAAAGAAAAGGCTGTCTGTGTCATCTGTCAAGAGGCGGTGGCGGTATTCAAAGAATACAATCTGCGGCGACACTATGAATCCCGTCACAAAGACAAGTATGATAGCTTGCAAGGCCAAATGCGAGCAGACAAACTCTCAAAGCTAAAAAGTGGACTGTTAGCTCAGCAGAATACATTTGCACTTTTGTTAGAGAGGGTTATTTGGTTATTATTTATTTTATTAATAGTGTTATTATTTATCTCCTGACTTTTGTGCTGTGAAGAACCCAGAGAGGGTTATTTGTGCTTTCTGGAAAACAATACATTTTTACATTTAGGCACTCCTGCAATCATCACACTTTTTCCTGTTACAAACTGACTCCGGCCCCCCACCAGAGAAGGGAAAAGTTATGTGGCCCTCACAGGAAAAAGTTTGGGGACCCCTGCTCTAAATCTTTACTTAAAAAGGTGACAGACTAAATGCATACATTCAAGGAATGCTTCTTTCATCAGTCTTTAATTTAATACATCGTTCTTCGTTTGAGGATCAGTTCCTCCAAATCCGAGGCCATGGTCTTGAGCCGGAAAAGGGTAGCATGCCCTCTCCGGGTCGGGGAGGAGGTCCTGCCCCAAGTGGAGGAGTTTAAGTATCTCGGGGTCTTGTTCACGAATGAGGGAAAACTGGAGCGTGAGATCGATAGGCGGATAGGTGCAGCGTCCGCAGTGAAGCGGGCGCTGTACCGGTCTGTCGTGGTGAAGAGAGAGCTGAGTCAAAAGGCAAAGCTCTCAATTTACCGATCGATCTACGTTCCCACCCTCATCTATGGTCATGAGCTTTGGGTTATGACCGAAAGAACAAGATCTCGGATACAAGCGGCTGAAATGAGTTTTCTCCGCAGGGTGGCTGGACTCTCCCTTAGAGATAGGGTGAGAAGCTCAGTCATCCGGGAGGGACTCGGAGTAGAGCCGCTGCTTCTCCACATCGAGAGGAGCCAGTTGAGGTGGCTCGGGCATCTGGTTAGGATGCCTCCTGGACGCCTCCCTGGTGAGGTGTTCCGGGCATGTCCCACCGGGAGGAGACCCAGAGGAAGACCCAGGACACGCTGGAGGGACTATGTTTCTCGGCTGGCCTGGGAACGCCTTGGGATTCCCCCAGAGGAGCTGTCCAGCCACTTGGGATCCATCTAATCCATCCATGGATCCACATCCATCCACATCCATCCATCCATCCATGGATCCACATCCATCCATCCATCCATCCATGGATGGATGGATGGTTCTTCATTTACATATCAGGAGAACATTTGACCTCACATTTAGTAAAGTGTTGTTTTGGCCAATTTTAGTACAACATTTCCCCCCCTGATGCACGCTCAATAATCCAGGTATAAAATCTACAAAAGTTAAGTCTGGTCCTCTGGACATTCAAAAAACAAAACAAAAACAAAATTGTAGAAACGTTTTGTCTTTCGTCTGAAAGACTTCCTCAGTCTGAGCTGCTGTATTCAGCTCAGACTTATAAATAGCACCCTCTCACAGTGGATCAACCAGTTGGTGGATGACAGCCGAAACCAGCTGCTCACATGATCAAGGAGGACCATCAGCCTAACGATGGATCATTAGCACCCTGATGGTTGTTTGCTATTCACAGAGGGCTGAGTGATACTAGCAATAACAGCATTGTAAGAGGGGGACAGTTGAACCCGGAGGCCTCCACCTCTGTTTAATGATGGACGGTTTCTTTTCACAAAGATGGCCTCCTTTACTCCTCTCTCAAACCATCGTTCCTCTCTATCAAGGATGTGAACATCTTCATCCTTGAAAGAGTGACCGCTGGCCTGGAGATGAGTGTAGACCGCAGAGTCCTGACCTGATGATGTTGATCTTCTGTGCTGGGCCATCCTTTTGGCCAGTGGCTGTTTAGTTTCCCCGATATAAGACTGATCACAGCCCTCCTGACACTGAACAGCATACACAATATTACTCTGTTTGTGCCGGGGGACTGGATCTTTGGGATGAACCAGTCTTTGCCGTAATGTATTTTGGGGTTTAAAAGCCACTGGGACGTTGTGTTTAGAAAATAAACGTCTCAATGTCTCTGAAACTCCCGCAACATACGGAATGACCACTGGTCTGGGTCTGGGTTCCTTCTTTTCACCTGATGGCTGGCTGGAGTCCTGTTTGGGTTTCTTTGCTGCTTTGAAGAAGGCCCAGTTAGGATATCCACATTTCTCTGGTTGATCCACTATGAGAAGGTGCTATTTATAAGACTGAGCTGAAGACAGCTCCTCAGACTGAGGAAGTCTTTCAGAGGAAATACAAAACTTTTATACATATTTTTTGTTTTGTTTTTAACTTTTTTTAGACAAAAAAAAATTGTGCCTTAAACTATTGGCCATCAGTATATTGCAAATGTTCTTACGTCATTAACTTAAAACCTAGTTTTTATTCATGGTTTGTTTTTTCTTTCTTTCTTTGCATGAGGCTGCTAAGGGCCACATTGAGGTGGTTAAGGGCCACTTCTGGGCCCCCTTGGGCCTTTTTTTGCCTATACGGTTATTCAACAAATATTTATTAGAAAAATCAAATTCCCAATTTTAAATATGCATGGCTCATACTTTTTTATCATAAAAGCAATAGCTTCACTTGCAAAGTTTTTCATTCACAAAGATGAAGTTAACAATGTTGTTTGGACGGGACATTGCTTATAATAAAAAAAATAACTTAGGTTAGAAGTGGTCATAAATAAATAGTATTTAGTAATTATTCATTTTGTTCGTTTTTGCAGATCCAGCTAAAAAAAATTAGATTTTTATTCTAATGTGGTCACAGATGAACATTTCAGTAGATTTTATTTGTAGTTTAATGTTCGCGAACAGAACCAAACAGACTCCATTAAAAATTCCTTCAGCTCCTTCCCTCTGCGCTCGTGCTGTTGTGTTTAACATGGTGTCCTGCAGCCCTCTGCTTTTATACGCCGTTATTTTTGACCCGCTGTGCTTACGTAAAACAGATTCCAGCTCGGCCTACGTGCCAAATGGGAAATGGACTCTGCTTCCTGAGGAAAAACTTCACACTCGCTTCCTGTACTTTCTCTCTGCAGTCACCTTCAGACAAGCTGGAGGATACAGATTGACGCTTGGCCTTTTGCCCGAACACAAACTGTACTCCCGGTGTCGTGCAGAAAACCGTGTCCTTCCACAATCGAATCCCTGGCACCGATGAGCCAAATGAACTGTTCTTACAGAAAACACACATTAAAGTTATGAAGTAGTAAAAAGATAATTTCACTAAGTTCCAACATTGTAGTCAACGTGAGTCAACTATCGTCCATCTTGTTCTTATCAAGCTCATCTCATGTAAAAAAAAATTAACTTGAACAGAGACGCGCACAAATTAAGAGTTGCTCTGGGATCAGGTTTCTCCTTTGTGACTTTCTTTCCTTAAAAAAATAAAAATAAAGAAGAAAAAAATGAAACAGGAAGTTTTCTATTTAAAGTGATTTTAAACAGTCATTTGAGATTAGAGTCAAGCAGACTGAGACAACTGTGAAATAGTGACTTACAAACACAAAAAGCTCTTCCTTCCTTATTATTGTGGGCTTTTTTACACCTAGCTTTTATTTAACAGTTTGATTTGATTGTAGTATTTAAAAAAAAATCTTATTTATTCAACGTAAGTGTTGATGCTTTGTCAGTCAAGGTTCTCAAAAGCAAACTAAAATATGTATTTTTAAACAGCTCAATACATTTAAAATTAAAATTTCTTTACATTTACAAAAATAACATTTTCATTAATGTTTTGTTGTTGTAAAAACAAAAAATTATGACTTAAATTTAAAACACAACTTTTTTTTTTTGTCAATTAGCACATCTTGTCTTAGTTAAGAAAATATTTTAGAATAGCATTAATCTGTTGTTAGACCTGAGTCAGAGTTATTTTATTTAAGTGGGTTTAAATATCTGTTGTCAATAAATATTTAACAATATTGTCAGATTTGACTGACAGCAAGTTAGACCTTACAGTAAATAAAATTAAATAAAATGAAACATTCTGTGGACAAGTATTTTGTTTGTGTTTCTCAAAAGAATAAAAACAGATCCAAGATAGCAAGATAAATAAAAAAAACTAACATAAAAAAATTGATTGTTCAACAAGTAATTTACTTTTTGTTCAACCAACACAGTTAAAAATACAACAGTATTAAATAAACTGAGTCAGTCTTAAGTTACTCTTTATGCACCACAAATAAGGTAAAAAATATTTACCAAATTAAGATTTCGACCACATGAAAACAGATTTTTAATGGTCATTTCTAAAAAATACTCATCTAAATACAGCACCAGTTCTTGAAACAAGTTTGTCCACACAGAAACATTGAAAATGACCCTAAACACTATGGAAACATGCCAGGCTCCATGTGGTGCTCTAATGCTGCCATAAAAATACATCAAAAACAGAAGAAAAAAAAAAGACTGGAGAATATTAAGTTAAGTTAAATGTAAACACAAGAAAAAGTGGAAGCCCTCGGTCATTACAGCAAAAGTTAGGAGGGAAAGGTGAATCAGAATCAGAATTTATTATCATTGTACTGAAATACAGTGAAATTATGTTTGTACAGTCGTCTGAAAGATGGGTGGAGTGCACGTTGCTGCTGCTAGCGCGTGGTCTCTTATCAAAATACTTGTTTTAGATACTTTGTAGAAAAAGCCGTGAGGAGAGGATAGTGGCATTACAAAAACATATCTCTTCACACCTTATCCTATCAGGACATGATTTAAGGAATTAAAAATTATATTTAAAAAAAAAAAACTCTGCCAGCAAGCACATTTATAAACACATTACATATGCATTTGACTGCACTCAAGCCTGTCTGCACCATCATTTGTACTACTGTGGGCCCTTGAGCAAGGTCCCAATCCCCCTCTGCTCCCCGGGTGTCCTAGACGGCAGCCCTCTGCTCCACATAGAGGGATGTGGTAGCTCAGTGGTTGTGTCAGGAAGAGTATCCGGTGTAAATCAATTGACAAACTTTCATGTGAGTTTGCTCATTGTGTGATCTCTGCGTATGGGGAGCAGCCAAAAGTAACCTCCCCCCCAAAAAAATAATAATGATAATAAAATAAAATAAAATAAATAAATAAACCAGTTATATGAAGACTTAATTGACAAAATAGAAAATAGGACTGATGGTTGGCAAACTGACAAGTCAAACTATCAAAGACAGTGGATAAAAAGTGAAACTGTTGCTCCAAAAACATCACTAAAATGTGGAAATGTAGGGATTAAGCAGCTTAGTGGTAATTTTTTTTTATTTTTTTAAATAAAATAACAATGAAAAGTGAAAAAAAAGTTCTGCTTTGTGGAAAACATTGTTGCACTACACAAACAATGTCAAAAATGTCAAATGTTTACCCAAACATGTTTTAAAGTGTTGTATTTTAGTACTTTTGCTCAGAGGAAAACCTTGACATTTTATTGTTGACATTATGTATCATTCAGCTGCTTTTTAGGAATTTAGACACTAATAAACATGCTTCTGCTGTGCAAATATGACTTTTTGTTATTTAGACAAACACTCCCATGTGTACCCATTTGTCTTTTTTTCTGTGTCCCTCTTCAAACCTTAGCTGTGCTTAGAATCATGAACGACCTGTTTAATCAAATATGGCGACACACACAAACACGAACACCAACAGCAATTATTCTCCATCACCCGCAAAGATCGGGGGAAACCCAGTTGTTATCTTGGATAAATGTGCTGCCGTGCATGACATGAAAAAGCAACAAAGTGATTAGGGAGGGGGAGAAAAGAGAGAGAGAGCCAAGACGGCAAGGAGACGGGCCATTTACCTTCTAGAAATATGTCAACAGGAGGTGGGGAAGAGAGGGAAAGGGAACAAACCAAGGAGAATCATGGGAAAGAAAATATTGGTATTTGTAATTACAGAGACAGTGCTGTGTCACATTGAAAGCTCCCCTGACATGATCTTTCAACTTTCCAAAAAATGGCACAACATATATAAATATTAAGATTGACCTCTGACCGTTTTTGCTAAAATAATGTTAAATGAATGAAAATTCCTCCCAAAAACAGTTTAAAATTAGCGCCATTTTTTTAACACGATAAATAGGGATTTCGCCGTCGCAGGATGATGACGTCATAACAAGAGACGTGTCTACTGCGCAGCTTGAAAACAATGGAGGAGCTACAAACTCGATCCGTCCAATTTAGCCATTTAAAAGTTAATATTTTAGCGGATTGTCTGCAGAGAAGCCAAAGTTATTTCCAGTAAACAGCAGGTTATAATTTTTTTTCAGCTCCTGCTGGTTTTTGGAGACTTTTCACTTCAGGACGTGAGCAGCTCTGTGAGGACTTACAGCATAGTTTCCACAGCACTGAAATGGTAATATATTAGTTAATGGTTCTAATAATTATTCAACATTAATTTATAGTTTAAAAAATTAGTCCCTTTTAAAATATCTGTTAAATATATTATTCTTTTATTTTATTTTGTTTGTGTTTTCAGGTT